>ML410749.1:42617-89366 GCA_005239525.1 Nicotiana knightiana
GAATATAATTGTCATCCCTTATCGTTCCTTGTTGCGGCGTGCAACCCGATCCCACCTGTCCACCCTTATTGCTCCTCCCTATATATATATATATATATCACCCTTATTGCTCCTGTTGCGGCGCGCAACCCGATCCCACCTATCCACCCTTATCACTCCTTGTTGCGGCGTGCAACCCGCTCCCACCAGACAATCACATCTCTTTATTTATAAAAAGGATTTTCACAATTTAAGTCAAATCCTTTCACAATATTTATGTCTCAACAATTGAAAACGAAACAAGTTTCACTTTAAATAATAGAAAGAGCAGAATATGAAATAATGACAATAAAACAATGAGTGTTCCAGCCTTTAATTTATAAACAATAAAAATATAAATGTCCTCCCTTATCGCTCCTTGTTGCGGCGTGCAACCCGATCCCACCTGTCCACCCTTATTGCTCCTCCCAATATATATCACCCTTATTGCTCCTGTTGCGGCGTGCAACCCGATCCCACCTATCCACCCTTATCACTCCTTGTTGCGGCGTGCAACCCGCTCCCACCGGACATATCATATCAGTTTATTTATGAGACTTTCACAATTCAGGCTAAGCCTTTCACAATACTTTTATTTCCACAATTTCAAACAGAAAACCGTATAGCTCGTAAGCTTTAACCAATATCATTTCACAATAAAACCAACCAGAATATATATAAACACCGTAACGCTGTCAATCCAGCTCAGTCTTTATGTACCATGATAAAAATCAAAAGAACAACCAACACTTTTAATACACTTGCCACAACAATTGACAACAATCAATTGAAACCCAACAACCACGTAAACCTCAAAAATTATAAAACAGTAAACTGCATTCCTCATCACTTCCTCAATATTATCAACAATGGAACCAACAAGAANTTTGTTAACCACTGTACTCCCTCTGGAGCACCCCAAAATCTGCAACCGTGACTTCAACGTTGAGTAGACCTTCTGTAGATTCAAAGTTGTTCACATAACTCCTGTGGTGCCGAGGTATTGGATTATTAAGGAGGCGGACATATCGCTAGTCCCGGCTTTATCTCTTGAAAACTCTCAGGCCTTATACATTCCAGGCCAAAACCGATATAACACATGACCCCACAATCTATTCCTTGACAGTGGACTTCCCCACTTGGCACGAAGCCATAGGTCACAATGTCTGATAATTCACAATGTTAAACTTCACAGCTCATATAAATCAACTCTGTTGCTTTCAACTATTCCCTTGATATGCAGTACTGAAGTAGCTATAAATCCTTCTGGGATATGGGCTAGTCCAACATGTATTGACTGGGCTAGAACCTCCACGTCTAGATCCATTTGAGACTGTACAATAGGTGCTGATGTTCGAGCTTTAGTCTATGCTCTGCATCTGTCCCTCCCCCTAATCGTAGTTGTCATTGGGGCTTCATCTTTTCCGGTTGTAGACGCTTCGCGTTTTGTCAAGATTTGTGAGAGGACAAGAATAGACAAGTTCAATCATTCGTGATAGAATAAATTCGCACGATAGAGTAGAAATAAAAATGGAGTTGTTTCCTAACTCAATAGCCTCCGAGAGATAAGTACAGACGTCTCCGTACCGATCCTTCAGACTCTACTAAGCTTGTTCGTGAATTGTGAGACCTAAGCAACCTAGTGCTCTGATACCAATTTGTCACGACCCAAATTCCCAACCTTAGGGATCGCGATGGCGCCTAACACCACACTTGCTAGGCAAGCCAATGTTAGAATTTGAGTAGCTAAATTCCTTTGATTATTTCTTAAACATCAATAAATAAATCTAATGTAAACTTAATTTAAATGATTTTCAATGATAAAATAATAAACAATTGAATAAAAACGAACCACGAACTAATTATATAAATAACTCTAAGACTACCCAGGGTCTGGTGTCACAATTCACGAACTACTAAAGAATACTACAAATACTGGGCCGAAAGAAATAATGTAACTGTTCTGAATAAAATAAAACAGCGTTTATGGAAATAGGAGAAGACTCTCGGGATCTGTGAACGCCGACAGATATACCTCGTGTCTCCGAGTAAATGAATAGCCGCTCTAAATATCTCTACTGCTGGTCGATACCTGGATCTGCACAAAAGAGTGCAGAGTGTAGTATCAGTACAACCGACCCCATGTACTGAGTAAGTGCCGAGCCTAACCTCGACGAAGTAGTGACGAGGCTACGGTTGGGCATTAACAAGATATAACCTGTGACAATAATATATACTATAACGCAATAAAACAATTCTACACGAACAAGAAAAATATAACTGAGACAATAAATATAAAGCAAGAAGGAAATCTAAACAAATAATTAAGTACTGCAATAACAATGAAATAACTCAGCCGCCTTTTCCAGGCCTCAGCTATAANAGCAAAATAATTTCTTTCAAAAATTGATTTCTAAGGCTTGGGATCTCGAAATTCATTTTCGGGCATACACCTGGGTACCATATTTTACTGCGGACCTTCCGGGATCGTCGGAACACAGATTTGAGTCCGTTTACTCAAAATGTTGACTCAAGTCAACTAAAACCAAATTTTGTAATTCTAAAAATTATTATTTCTTATATTTTAACGTAAAAGCTTTTCGGTTTCACGCCCGGACTGCGCACACAAATTGAGATAGTTAAAATTAATCTCTTTATGGCTAATAAGCCTAGAACGGAGTCTAAATTCATAAAATGACCCCTTGGGTCATCACATTTAGGCCTTCGATTGAGTAATGATTTAGACAAAAAGAGACTTCATGAATTGCACAGGATTAGAATACTCTCATAATATGAACTACATTAGGATAATCAGTGAAAGAGTAACTTGGAGTTTGGGAGCAGACCTCGGTAATAATAAATCGAAGTAAGTGTTATAGTATAGTATAACCTACCTTGATGTAGTAAAGCCATAAGGGATAGATATACAAGGTTATGAAACAAGATATAGCAACAGTGATAAGTTCGACAATGTACCAAGCGAAGGACTTCAGTATACATATAGATGCCTAGAGGGAAAACTTGCCATAGTTCTGTATATATTCACAAAGTGAGTCCTAGATATTGACTAAAAGTCGGAGGAAGTAGGAGAGAAGAGTTGCATAGGCTCTCGTACAAGGATAGACTCGTACATGCTGTATGAGAGAAGGTAGCAATAATTACGAGATTGGAAGAATTTCGACCACATTTCGTGATGTGAGAAAGAGGACAAAAGGGAGGTATGCCCTGGCCTTTGGATTTATTCATATAACAGTGACCTAGATGAGAAGGAAGATATTAAGGTATTCATAAAAACTATAAGTTATGAGACTGATAAGCTCATCAGTCAACATTCGAGGACGAATGTTCCAAAGGGGGGAAGAATGTTACACCCCATATTTTCGTACGTGAGAGTACGTCGTAAGTCAACTTATGTAAGATCAGAAATGAGATGATCTTTGAAAGTACATAAAGTAAGTTAAACATGTTAGCATGGAGGTTAAAAATATTTATGATCTTGAATAAAAAGTACCAAGAGAGTTTGAAGGCATTGAAGCTAAACGAATTGAATAAATTAAGTCTCGTCAAAAGTCGACCAGTAGAGGAATGTTATAACATGTACTTTTGGGGTGAGACTTGAATGATTAACATGATAAGGAGGTTATTATATGATTTATTTTATTCATATAATATTCGTGGGCTATGTTTTGAAGTCAAGCGAGTTGTGGAAGAAAAGTCGATGAAAGTCATCACAAGTTACGTTCATAATTATTACTGAAAGTCGGGTCAAATGTAACTGCAATTTTCTCCCAATATACTTAGAGTTACGGGGTGTTCCATATATAAAATTGAATATCTATGAGTCTATTTTATAATTCAGTAAACCATTTGTCAATACGACATCCGAGTAGAGAGATATATGTGTTTTTGCGAGACTGTGCAGGTTGGTAGGTGACAAGTAGGTGTTTCACCTACTTGCTTAAATGAGAGTCCAAAAATGGTCCAATTTGTGCCGTCCAAAAAGACCTTTTAAAGGCCTATTTACTTCATACAATACACTGATAATAGGGCACAACAATCAGACCTAAGCACATGCAAACATCCTCCCAAAAATTACACACAAACCCTAATTGAATTTCTCTCCTTTTCAAGTTCTAGTTGGAGGTAAAACCTAGAGTTTGATGAAACAAGATAGGAGCTGAGTTATTCAAAAAATAAGGTAAGTTTACTGATCTATTTTTTTCTACTGGAGATGTATGGAAAATCGTTCTATAATTGTAAGAACTCACGGGACGGTGGTAAGAAGCCGTGAGTTCGAGTTATTCACTTGTAGCAGACTGTTTTGTGGATTGTTTTGTGTTGTTGTTGGATTGCGTGTTTTACTAATGTTATATGGAGTTCGGGAGGAGGAAAGGTATGGATAAACACCACATAAATGCAAGGTGGTGGGCTGGTCATTCGTCGTAATATTTTCGGGTTGTTTGACACTACTACAGTGGTTGTGTTGTGTATGAAGAGATTGGGGTATATTGGGATTTTTTGAAGTATTTTGTGGTGTATATAAGATTGGAAAATAATGAATATATGTTGATATTGTTGTGTTGTTGTGTTGTTGGTGTTATCTTGAATTTGGAGGAATTAAGGATTATAGGGGAGATGCTGCCTGTTTTAATGCAAAATAAGCTTGTCGTTCATTGTGTGGTGGTTGTACCCTTATTAACTTAATGATAGTATTATCATCGTTGTTGTAGATTATTGTGAAAAGAGGCGAGTTCAACTTGGTGATTGGAAAGATTGTGATAAGGTATGCTAAGGCTAAACCTTTCCTTTATTTTGACATGATCCCGTAACTACATGTGTTTGATAACGAGGCATAAAAATTAGTTCTTATTCCTGAATTTATGTACATTATCATAGTCTCATAAGCTACACAATATTCTCCCTTATCGGGATTTTATATTCAGTTAAGCATTTTCTTCTTTCAGTCAGGAGAGCAGAGAGTTTATATATATATATATATATAATGTATTACAGTATTTTCACCACCACTGAGCTATAATCGATGGGAAGGCCCCTATTGGGTGACCTATGATTAGATGGTAAGTTATATAACAATCCTACTATGGTCGAGCGCGCCTATGAGCGAGCCCAAAGTAGCCAACATACAGAGCCTAATATGGCCGAGATCCGATGAGTGAGCCTACTATGGCAGAGTGGTTGCACATACCGAGCCTTATAGGTCCGGACATCTATTTTGCTTACTATATTGAGAGAGACGAGTCAGTATCAGCAGGTAAGCATATCTTCAATTATATTTGACTAGTCAGTATCAACAAGTAAGCATATCTTCAATTATATTTGACTCCCGGGTACTTTTAGTTATTAAATTATCAGTTTAGTTGTCCATTATTTCGTACTAACGTCCCTTTTTGCTGGGGACGCTGCATTTCATGCCTGCAGGTCTTGATAGACAACTGGATAGACGTTCCCAGTAGACAAAGTCAAACATCAACTTGGTTGGTAAGCTCCACTTCCTCGGAGATACCAGGTCTATACCTCGGAGTCCATTTTATATATACAAGTTTGATGGGTAGGTCAAGGCCCTGTCCCGACCATGATACAATTTAGTTATCCCTAAAGGCTTGTAGACGAGTCATGTACATTTTTTTATATCAGTATTGTGGCATTACCAACCCTATGTAGATGTTTAGTTTTGTATTGTTGGATGTAGATGTTATTTCCAGATAATTCAAAATATGGCCTCATCGGCCTAAGTTGAGGATTACCCCTCCAGAGTTCACAGTTACAGAGTAGTACATTCAGGCCGAGTATGGCACCAGGTGTCGGCCACGCCTCTTCAGGTTTGGGGCGTGAAACAAATAATCGGAATTGGTGATCGAAGTGTCAGTTTAAGGAAGTTGAGCGGAGAGGCATTCTCGGGCAATTAACTCTAGTGCTCGTGCCTCGGCGATGCAATCATCAATATCAACGATGCTCGCTTTGGCCTCATCCAATGATTTTCTCCTCATATGATACATAGAATATGTCTTCTCGAATACGAGAGAATATTCTTGGAACTGGAACTTTGACTTAATCTTGTCAACATCGACTTGAAGACCGTCCCTCTCGGATCTTATGGGACCAAGGCTAGAACCCTGATCGCAGATTGTAGATATGTAAAGCTTAGTTTGCTCCACGATCTTCTTAAAGCTCTCTTCATTCCTAGCCATCTTCTCCTCAGCAGCATTGGCCTCTTCAGATATGGAGCTCAAGCTCCAAATTATTCACTTGTTCAACAGAGACAGACTCGCATTCCGCAACAACGAGCACAACATCTTGATGTTTACCCCACTTAGCCTTAGCATCTTAGAGATGTGCATGTAATTGAGTAGCTTCTTGGATATGGGCCATCATTTCTTGATCACTTTACCACAAACGAGCCTCCAACTCGCCCGGCTCGGAAGTATTTGCCTCCACCACCAAGAGTCAAGCAACAAGTTGGTCCCTCTCGGCCAACAATTGATCCTGCTCATAAGCAAGTCCTTGCTTATCAAGGATCAATCTCTTCAAGCCCTCGTAAGCAAGGAAGTTGGCCTGAAAAAAGTATATCAAAGATAGACACCCTATTACAACAGATAAATAAAAAGACAAGCAATATGAGAGCAAGTATGATACTGCTGCCGCATTATGCGTGGTGTTATTCAACTTGAACTCTCCTGAAAGGGAGTGTATTTTCTTCCTAGCCTTCTCTAAAGCCAGTGGCTTCAGGTAGTTGGAAAGTTCCACCGTCCTGGATAGTATATGGAACCCCTTCAAAAACAAAAAAGTAATACTTCTCCTTCCTTGGGGACATAGAGAAGGGGGTGAGTAGTTATGCCCCAAATTCCCATGGTCGAGAGATCCGGGAGGAGAAGCAATCCTCTCTCGAGCGCCTACTGCCGCTGGAGGAGATGTGATGGGTGTTGGTGATGTAGTGAGTGCTGGTGGTGAAGGTATAACTGGCGTAGAGGGCCGCGAAGTTGTTAGCATCGAAAGTTGAGAAGCATATGCAACGGGAGCAACGCTGATTATTGGTTGCTCATCAACCGAAGGCAGAAGAGGCCCGTGGCCCGATCTCTTTGGACCGGAAACATCAATGAGGATAGGTCAGCGGGAGTTGGCATTATCTACCAAATCCATCTCACCCCAAAGTGCTTGGACCTCTTCTTCGGTCGGTTCTAGGAGCTCTCCCAATTGAGCTTTCGGTTGAGCTGATGAAGACCATTTTATCCTTTGAAGGGAAACCTATTCATCACTAGCTTCCCCGTCATTTTCATGACCACTATGACCATGACCGACTCGATCGTGGACTTTTTTGTTTTCTTATTTTTATCCCCAACCGAGGAAGAACGTCGCCTTTTTGGTCGCTTGTTCTCTGGCTGGGACTCCGAGAGGAAGCGCCCCCATCAAAAGCAGATCTGAGGTAACCACTTCGAGCAAAAACGCTTTGCAGCAATCTCGCTGCCTCAGCAGGGTAAGCCAAAATATCCACTTCAGGGCAGGTAACAGAGCCTTGCGGCAGTCCTGAGTCAAGAAAAAGGTGTATTTAGCAAATGTACTTATGTTCATACAAAGGCCGAAGGAAGAAGGCTCCGTTTACCATGATTCTTGTCTTTTAACATATTTGGGGGCTATCTCCTTCCATCGACGGGTTTTGGGTGTTGTAATTTCCAGAATCTTCTAAACCCATTGGTCCAGTCCTTGAACCCTTGGTGGTGTCCACCAAACATCTAAAACAACGGATGCAAAAAAGTCAACAATGATGGGAAGCTGCGTTTTTACGAAGGAAAGAGATGAATAAATTACAAATTTACATGAACGATTACATGATTCGGGGAAGAATGGAGTTTTGGGAGGGATGATATCCCTGGTACAACGATGACAAACCGCTCCATCCACAGTCACTGTCATCATCCACGCTGGTTAGAAGGGCATGGTGGCCACGTTTACTGAAATTTATTACTCCCCCACGAAAGCTTTTAGGGGAGTAGAGATTCATCATGTGTGCCAAGGTTAGGGTTTCTCCATTACCAGTGCACAACTGGTGAAGACATGCCACCGTTCGCCATACAAAAGGGCCCACTTGTGCCAAGTAGACCTGGTACCGATAGTAGAACTCCAGCATCACAAGGTCAAGACCCCCTCTCAAAGAAAACAGACCCAAGGTGAAGGGATACGTATAGACATACGTAAAACCATCCTTGGTAAAGGTAACTCGCTCTATCAAGTTAGGAGCGATGATGTTAAGGTCTCGGTAGTTGCCATCTTCCTTTATAGCAGGAATACTGGAAAGGCGAATAGGTTAAGGATATCTGCTGATGGACCAAGTCCGTGGAGACACAGAGAGGAATTTTTCGTGGAAGTCATTGACGATGCTCAGATACTTGGGCATGATGGTGTTCACCGTGGGAGGATCAGCATCAACATCAACCTCTTTATCTTTGCTTCTCTTCGGACCTCCACCGAGAGAAGACGAGAGTTTCCAAAGGATTTTGTAAAAGAAGCCATGATAGTAAAAAGGAGTGAAATATATTAAAGAGAACCAGAAAGAGATGAAAGCGAAAAGAGGTTAAGTGCAAAGAAGTTGATGAACTTGTGAAAGACGTAAAATGATGAGTATAAGAAAATATATAGGCTGCAAAAATGGGCAGTCGTTGTCATTAAATGGGCAGTCATTATAGAAATATTTGCATTCAATACCTGCCATTACATATTCATCAATGTCCCTATTTATTGTCATTTAAGAGGGGCTCGATCCTAGGTCGAGCTATAAATAGTAGGCTTAACAGCCATGGTAAAACACAAAATTCTTGGCAAAACTCATGCTATATTCCATTTCTCAAACTAAAATATATAATTTTATTTGATCTTTTGCATTGTTCTTATTTATGTCCTCGGAAGCATCGCTCACGAAGCCAAGCTTATCATCTTTTGATTTTGACCGCTAACTTATATTTTTTATTTTATTTATTTATTATTTTTGGATCAAATCAATTCATTTATTTGTAAATCACGTAATAAATTTAAATATACTGCTTTACGAATAAACAATATAATGTGAGTGTTGGCTGCTAGTTCAATGTTTATGCTCCTTATATTTGTTCTTCCTTACCAACTCCTAGTCTCTAAGAGGTGACATGTCAACATTATTTGGCCCTCTTATATATACACACACACTAGTGCATCAACCAAATTTAGAACATATACGTACCTCAAACAAGTTAAAAGCATACTCCAAAAGAGTCTTCCCGTACAAATCAATCTCCGAAAGGCTCGAATCTACCCAATAAACTCAATAACATCAAATAATATCTATTTATTTTTTTCTTAAACTCCATGTTCAGTCAAACATTGAAACGGCATGACTAGTAATTATATATAGTAGTAAAGTAATGTACACATAGATAATGCAAAGGGTACAAATTATCCGTGTATGTTTTAATGGAAGACGTGTAACTTGGCCTTTACAAAATACATCCCGATGCCGATATAGGTAAAATCGAATTCAGGATCTGCAAAAATTTTACAAGGGTTTTGTGGGAGTGATTACTCAATGGAGAGCAGGAAGATGGTAGCAAAGCAATTCCTCAAAGACAAAAAATTCTGGGTCGCCTCTTTCCTCGTTGTCTGGGCTGCTGCTCTGCAGGTAATTTCATTTTTCAGTAAAATGCTTGGATACTGTTATTCCACACATCCTAATGGCGATAATTATGCAATTTTCGGGCAGGGGCACATGATGTGGTTGCAGAGGCAAGATTCTTTCAAGCACAAATTTGGAAACTTAAACGACGAAGGCACCAATCAACTGGATAATCACTCATCAAATTAACTACTTGTGAGATTGACTTGGATATTTTCTTCTCTTTCTTTTGATAGGGTTATGAACTTGACGAAATTTTGTTTTGACAAGAGTAAATAGCGAAGCCTTTCTTTTTATTTATTTATTTTATTTTATTAATAATATGGTAGTGTCTGGGCCAGCTCGCGGGTGCATTGACTAGTTCAAGTGTGTATTACCTCCCGCCAGCACAAGGGCGACCAAGGATTAGAAAGATGGAAAGAAATAACCTAGTTATTCTTTCTTCAATTTGAACATGAGACTTCATGGTTCTTCATTATCCACTAGGCTACAACTTTGGGTGCATATCAGAGCCCTTTTCTGATGGCATATTCGATAAATATCCTGTCTTTATATGTTAGGGTTATGACTTGTGCTGCATTCGTACGATTGAAATTTTGAGTTTTCCTTTTTAAGTATCAATATGATTGAAATAACATAATTTACCTATTGATGCTCTAATAAAGAGATGCATTTCAGGAACCTCCAATATGATTTGTATCCTTTAAGGACATGGAATGCCTAATAAGAACTTATAGATTCAGTTGATGACGCTCTCAATAGCCCATCTAAACTCTACATGACTATAATTTCTTCTTTGTACTCTTGCTTGGTTCTTTCTAGTAGTGTTGTCAAATGCAAAAAGCTACAAGGCCTGTTAGAACCTAATTCAGAAAGCTAGTGAAGAAACACGACAGTTATTTGAAATTATGCGGGGAATGCTCGTGTTTTTAGTGCCAAGTAAGTATAAACTTTTTTTTTTAACACACACACATGCATATCAAATATCAAAGATAAGTCATCAATTTTTCTGATAAGTCAAAGAAAATTCATCCATAAAAGATGTTAACCAATGTTTCACCAATATGGTGAGCAAAATTATGCAGTGTATCAATCTGGTAACCATCAGAGTTTTATCATTAACTTAAGCATATTCGTCTATAGCATCATCTTCTTTCTCATTATGATGACTCTCATTTGCATCCACCTCCCCTATCTTAATATGCTGAGATTAAAACTTGAAGATAAACTCTATATATTTCATAAATTACTCCTAGTAGAGTTATAGACCTGTTTAAGAATTGAATGGGAAAATTTGAAAATTTGTTGCTTTGTTATTGTTGCCATCATAAGGCCAAATTTTTTATCATCTTTTGTTTATAGTGGTATCCTGATTGGAATCTTATCTCATATTTCAATGCTTCGAACTGATTTTTCTCTACAACTATCCTTTACACTTCTGGAGTTATCAATGATAGATCCAGAAAAAATATGATTTTAGCAAATAGCAATCTCTGTTATGAATTATGCAATTAGCATTCCCATTTTATTCTCTTGGGCTAGTCTTGTCAAATGATATTTGGTCTCTTAAATTGAAATTGCTGAACTTTTTTTTATCATAAAAGCCATAACTTTGTGGTGCTAGTATGTAGAAATTCGATAGTTGGTAGATTTCATAGAAGCATTTACACCATGTGCAAGTGTTTGCTATTGCTGGGTTATATGTTCGATAGTTGTTGAATGTGTTAAATTACTGCCAAGACGGTTACTAAAGGTGAAAAGTTCACAATGTAACTTGATGGTTTGTACTGTGTTAGGTAGTCATGTTTGCACCATAGGATTGGCAGGTTTTACCAAGTCATCTGTTGGATAGTTTCCGAATTTGCTAGATTGCAGTAGCTGTAGCTAGTAATTATCAACGGTGATAAAGGAATAACTGCAGATTTTGGAGTGTATCTGCTGTACCATGACCGCAGTTGTTTCTGCAAAATAAGAATAATGACATCAAAATTATTTCAAAACATTATTTTGATAGGTATAAAAGGTTTTCTAATTTGTTAGAAGGATATGTTTCAATACATACTTATCTAGATTGGACAACCATCATTCTCATCTGTCTATTTCATTCATTCAATGAGATTTGCTTTGAGCAAAGAGTTCTATAATATCTACATCAGTAGTGGTGAATTGACAAATTTCAATGTCACTGGTATTAAATACGGAAGTCCGGTCTTCACCCTGGAACCAGTTCTGGAGGATGGTGATTTCTCTGTGTTTTTATGTGGTTGAGTAAGTTGAATCAAAGGTGAAATGATTTTGATTGGAGAATTGAGAATGATTCTTGGTGGTTATCTGACTTTCTCACCTAATATTAAAGCTGACAAGCTTATGTAGATTTTCCTTAAGATAAATGCAAAAGAATAAAGTTATACATAACACTGCAGCAATGACTGTGGTAGGTCTACTTCCTAATGAGAATGTGGTTTGGTAAGTTATCTGGAACTTAAAATAAATCCTTTTCTGACGTATAGATTATTATGGAGTATTTGAAAAGGGAGATGACCAAATTACATATTCTATTGGGGTAAACCGAGTCTCCTTAAAGGTGGTCAGAATTATATTGCTGATGATGCCCGGATGGAGGTTGCCTTGCTTATTACAACAATAACAAACCCAGTATGTTCCCAACACGTGAGATCTGAGGAGGGTAGTCTGTATGCAGACGTTACCCCTACCTAATGCAGGTAGAGACGCTGTTTCTAATAGACCCTCAGCTCAGGAAGGGTAAGAAGAAAAAGAGGAAAGCAAGGAAGGAAGAGAAGAAAAATGGAGAGATCAAGGATAAGTAGGGAGGATGCCTTGCTTGATCTGTTAATTCTTTAGGCATTTGCTCTAAATGTCCAGAATAAAGTATGTTCTCAATAAGTGCAAATGTGCAATCAATTGAAATGGAATTCTCAGCTAACTAACGGTGTCACATTTATTTTGTTCATGACCCGAGCTCAGTTGTTTAAGTCGTGCTATGACGTTCCTTGTAAGGAACGGTCAGAGGTCTGGTTTAGAGCTTGTCCGTGAAAAAACTGTACCAATAGTTTCTGTTTGATAGTTTGGTAAAATAAGAATAAATATAAAAATTAAAGATACTTGTTCCGTACTATTTTTATGTGATGCACTTTAATTGGATATCGAGTTTTAAATATAAATAAAGAATCTTGAAACTTGTGGCTAGTGGTGATAAAATGGATAAAAGAAAACAATTATTCACCTATATTATTCATTAAAATATGGGTTGGATAATGAACTGTTTGAAAAGGGGTAAAAAATGGATAAAAATCATATTATCCACTCAGAAAATGGATAATCATCATAGGTGAAGCTATGTTGGCCCAAGGGTGGTCAACTGGTCTCCCTTCACCGAAAAATTATACTACGTTGTAAAATTTATTGATTAAAAATAGATTTTGAACACCCTTGCAGAGTCCACTGGCAAAGGATGTTCAAAATTTGAACACCCTTATTAAATTTTCTAGCTTCGTCACTTATAACAATATGGATAACCAATGAATAACTAATGAGTTTAACTTTTACATTTGTAAAGTATCAAAGTAGTGGTTCGTCAAGTTTGGGAGACTAAGAATTCTCCCAAAAGTGATCATATTCAAGAAGCCATAGATAATATGGTTATCCGATAATATGGTTATCCATATTATTCGTCGGTTAACTCGTTTTTTACCTGTAATAAATATGAGTCGGGTCAGATAATTTATCCGTTTTTATATTATCCGTTTTCGACCGGTCCCATATCCGACATGACGCGCCCGTTTGCCACCCTACCTGTGGTGTAGAACAAGTTAGGGATATTTTTGTGTCAATATTATACTCCTCCTGTTCCAATTTATGTGAACATGTTTGATTGGGCACGGGGTTTAAATAAAAAGAAAACTTTTGAAATTTATGCTCTTAAACATGTCAAAAATGGGTCCAGAGTATTTGTGTATTTATAAAGCTTCTCATTAAGGGTAGAATTGGAAGTTTAAACTAAATTGTTTTCAAATTTATAAATGGATCATTCTTTTTTGAACGGACCAAAAACGAAATAGGTTCACATAAATTGGAACTTAGGGAGTATCTCAAAGTTAGTGGCAAGCATTTAGGATTTTAATTAGCAAAATGGAAATTGAGTAAATTTACTTTTGGCGAAATGACTTTCTGACCACTTAAATTTGCATCAATTTGTAAAGTTGATATATGAACTCTTCAGTTTCCCATTTGAACACCTTTACTTGAAAAAATGGCTAGTAATAAACACTTGTGATGATACGTGTTGTTCAATTGCTGCTGACTGGATTTAATTTAATGTTTTATATAGTAACATTATCCATTCATTCACATTTTTTTGACACCTGTATGTTCAAGGTACCAATTTGTGGGTCCTGTTCTTTTTCAAAATTAATTTATTAAATTTCTATTTTTCTTCCTTCTTTTATTCTTCACCTCCTATGCACCAACGGTAAACAAAAGCTCCGATAATGGAGACCGAAGTTCAATCGAATTCTGATATATGCAAGATATTTATCAAAATTCTGATAGTCCGATTCCTATATAAAAAATCAATCACAATTAAGTAAAAAAGAACACTTTTATAAAATCAATTAGACGCCCTCTCATTCTTTTTATTAACCTACTTTTTTATTTAACATACTCTAGAGTCCAAACTTTATTTTATTTTTATTAAGAAGCCAGATGCACGATCGACTAACATTAAGAAGATTATAAACTGCAGTAAACAAATTCTGGCTAAACTCCAAAAGGGGGAGTAGAATAATATAGTACATTTTCATTGAAAGTAAAATATAGGAATTCTTACCATAAAGAACAAAAAAGAAAATAAAATAAACGATCTTGTTGAATTGAAACTATTCGTAATAAGGAGGATCAAAATATCCTCAATTTCAAATTTACCTTGACAAGGAAAAGGTGCATCAACAAAAATAAGATCCAATTTCTACAACTTGAGTTGGCCATTTCAAAATTTTGTTTTTTAAGAATTTGGCCATTGGTTTGAAACCCATGAAAACAAAGAAATTTGGGTTTTCTCTAACTGGTAGCGTTGTTGGTCTTGACATCACCTTTATTTTCCATGGTTATTGGAGTTTGGTGTTGATATCTTGAAAGGAGTTACGCGAATGCGTTGGGGGTGTGCTAGGTTCTGAGCTTTTTCCTTTGTTTGAGTTGTGTTCTATGTTTTGCAAGAAGTGGCTATGGTAGAACAGAAGGGGGAGGAGGAAAGGGGAGGTGGGAGTTTGGTAGGGAAGACGAGGGGAAAAGAGAAGCGAAATGGAAAAGGTCTCTTTTTTTTTCTTTTTTAATAAAAATAATATTATTCACGCGCCTTTGTAACGTGATTTGCACACAATTTAGCCATGTCAGCTGTGGCGCTTCAATATAGGAATAGTCAACGGTCAAATATTTTTATTAATATTTATTATATAAAGTTGGAGTGTTCAAATAAAAAAAGTACAAATTCATGTGTCGACTTTTAAAAATCCTACAAATTTAAATGATCAGAAAGCCATTACTCCTTTACTTTTTGTTGTGAAACCACCCGATTTTGTTGGATAACATGATTTTAGAGATATCCTGCAAACTAAATTGGTTATTTCCCAGCAAGTGGTTTCCCAATTTAGTCGGTGAAACTAAATGTATGATAAATTAGTTTTCTTATAAATAGGACCTCTACGAAATCTCTAGAAATTCCTTGTCTTATTCTTTTGTTTCACTTTAATTTTTATTATTTTATAACATGTTTTTAGTACGAATCTCTGCTTATTTTGTTGAGTTGATATTATCTTTCAGGTATGTTATATATCTATTCATTTTAATGATCAAATATTATATATTACACGAGGCTTGTAAAATTGTAGCATATGAATGTTAAGTATTCTGGACGGAAACATATTTTCTATTATTTTATAACACGTTTTCAGTACGAATCTCCGATTATCTATTTGAGTTGATTTCTCCTTCGGGTATGTTATATATATNTAGCATATGAATATTCAGTATTCTGAATGGAGACTGTTTACCCTAAAATTTGGATAACAATTAAACTTTTATTGTGGTTTTAAGGATATGTGATTTCGTTCAATACAAATTAATAAACGAGAAAATAAATGACTGAATTAGACTGTAAAATAAATTAAACTAGTGTGTAAGCAAAGCCTCGACCTCGAATTGAAGTAACCTCGAGGTGATACAGTAAGAATGATAAATAATAAAAAACTATGATGAACAGTAAGTAAAATGAATAACAAGAAACGATTGTGTATATTTTTCTCAGTGAGATCTCCTGGTTACAAGTGAATGGAATTCCTCTTTATATAGTTGATGAGTCCTAATTAATGTACACATTTAATTATAGTAGGAAATCGTATCAACAGCTGATCGCGGATATATCGCCCTTTCCGTTATAAAGCTATGCCGATATTACTCAGAGTCTACCTTTTTCTGGCCTCGATTGATATGAACTCGATCTGGAAAGAGGCTTTCATCTCGGACTCGACGTCCTAGATCTTCGGCGTAACATTCCTTTCTCGACCAGAATAGAGAAATCGAGTAGTTTCGATTTATACCGTATATAGATAGTCCCATCGTTTCTTAGAGTAAAATGATAAGAAACGACTTGAGCCTCGATTTTCTTGAGACCTTGATAGTGAAGTCATCTTCGTGACGTAAGAGATGGAGGTGACCGGAACGTCCCGTCGGTACAGTTCCCCAAACCATTAATGCGCGTCAGTGGGTGGTCGGCCACTAACACCATCGAACCGTCACCGTAATTCTATAAATATGGACTTCTTTGTTGAATCAAACTTTTACTCTCATCTTCATCAATTTCTGTAATTCTTTTACTCTCTCAATTTCTTCTTCTTCATCACTCGTTAGATCGTCTCCGTTAGTTTCAAACCACCAAAACTTAATAATTTTCCTCTTTCTTCTACTTGCATAATGGGGAAAACTTCCAAAACTGTTCCACAGAAAGAGAAGGCTCCTTCTTCTTCTTCTTCACGGCCGGTGATAAAATACCGGTGGAACCACTCCCTAGCGAGTATGTTCCTGGCCCGTGTGTCCTAAAATCCGACTTCAAAGTCGAGAACCCTCCATCGGTCCCTGGACGATGCAAGCACGTGCCAAGATATATCTGCTTGATAACAGCGGGATATCTCAAGGATGTAAAGAGGGATTGTAACTAGGGGGACGAAGTTGTTGTACAGATCCCTGCTCTCGAAGAAAGTATTACCACTAACATGGAGGGGTTTCTAAGTGTTTACACTTACCCTTTCACGTTGGGACCCCTCGATCCAGTTATCGTCAATTTCTGAAAGAGGTACCAAGTGACCCTCGGCCAAGTCCATCCCTCCTTCAAGCGCATCGTAATCATGCTCCGGTTATTCTCTAGCAAAATCGAGGGGCTTCCTTTCACCCTCAACAATCTCATGAGATTATATCGAACCCCACTCTTTCGAGGGTTGATCAAGATTCAATGGCGAGCAACCAAGGCTTTGCTCTCGAGTTCCATGAGGATAAAGACTAGTGGTGGATGAGTCGATTTGTTCGGGTAAGGACCTGCGACCTCATCCCAAAGGTGAAACTGTCGTTCCCCGAGAAGTGGAACCCCGAGCGTAAATAACACCTTACTCATTCGTCTTCATGTTCATGTTTTTTGCTTTATTTAACGTCTTTATTTGTCATGCAGCGCTCACCTAGATGCCTCGAGCGGTTCCTGACCTCGAGGACTCGGTTCAGAAGTTGGCCTCCACTTCCTCTTACGCGGAGCGCTGTTGGCATGACTTGGCAAAGAGAAAATGGGAGGCAAAGAATCACGGTGAGCTTTTCTTCCTTATTTTCGAGGTGCTAAACATATTTCTTTTTCTCACTAAGTTTCTTTTTGTGCAGGCCTGAACAAGGTCACGATTTTGAGGCATCTGAGCGGCGAAGAAGAGACTAAGTCCCCAGTTACGAAACCGGGGAAAGATAATAAGAGAAAGGGGCTACCGTCGTCTGAGGACCCCAAACCCAAAAAAGCCCCAGCTCGAAGGACCAGGAGGAAAATCATTGCCCTCACCATAGACACGGTCCAAAGGCTGAGAGAAGAAGAAGAAGAGGGTGATGAATCGGCGTTGTTGATTCGACCAAGGAAGACCGTCGTGGCCGCTAAACCTTCAAAACCAGAGGCGGTTGTCGAGATCTCCGAGCTGACTTGGCCAAGGCCCATAAGGATGAGGTGAGGCTGAGCTGAACGAGAATGTAACTGTTATTTTGAAATAATACGGGCTTGATCCAAGGGTGGAGGCTAACATTTCGATGTGTCAGTTGCAGCAGAATATTGAAAAGATCGAGCTATTTCGGGGGGAAGTCGATCAAGCCAAAATGACTGCCATAGGTATAAAGAAGGCATGGACCGCCTTGCTGCGGAGAAAGAGGTTGCTTTGGCCCAACTGTCATCGGCTGAGGATCAACTCTGGAGTACTAGGGAGAAAAGCTCGGCTCAGGCCAGAAAGATCGAGGAGCTCGAGGCTGAACTTGCTAAGGCCCAAACTGGGCGAAAAAAGCGAAGACTGCGGCCGATAAATCGGTAGCTATGTATCTGGCTGATGCCGAGGCCGCTTAATCATAGTTAAGGGAGGCCATTGATCGAGCTCAGTGGATTGCCTACCTTGCTAAACACCATTCTCGAAGCCCCTCGAGGAAATCCATGCATGAGGTTTTGACCTCTTTGAGGAGATAGAAAATGCAAAGGTGCATGAAGTTGATGCCAGGCTGCTTGCCTCCTCCTCCGATGACGATGATAATAGAGACAGCCAAGGCGGGTCCGATAAAGGCAAGGGGCCCGAAGAAGAAGCTGCCCCTGAGGGAAAAGTCTCCCCCGAACATAGTTAGGACTTGTATTTTTTCTTTTCATTTTTGTAAGACCTTTGTCTGTCTTTCGTACATATTTTGTTCAAGTATGTATGTGTGTGTGTGTGTATATATATATATATATATATATATATATATATAAAGACATTTCCCCTTTGAATCCATTTTTGAATTTCTCTTCAAACTTGCTTTGTGCCTTGTAAAATTTTTTAGCATACCTTATGCCTTGAAAACTATGTTTGAGACTTAGGCTTTGGGAAACTTGACCGAAGTCATAATAGTACTGCTTTTACAGTCGAGTTCGAGTGAGCTTTTACTCAAGCTCGAAACAGTGGACCCTTAGGTTTGAATTGAGTGAGAACGTGTTCGCGAACTCTAAAATGTAATGTCCCTTAGGCTCTTTGAGTCGGGCCGATATGGCCTTAAAAGAATGGCTTCTTTCCCTTTTTTCGGCTTAAAGACTTTAAAAGTTTTGTTGTGCCTTAGCATGAATTTTTTACCCATTGGGTTTTCTGAAGGGTATATTGATCGAAACCCCTTTACTTTTTGTGCCTTAACACAAATTTGTATTTAAATAATTCATACCTCTTAAGGTTTTTCGAGGGATGATTTTATCGAAGCCCTTTAATTATTTTGCCGAGGGTAGCCTTTTTTAACCGATTTTTCAAAAAATTCGAAGGCCTGTTTTCATTGCAGGATTCGGACGTCTCCGAGCCGCGTTCGTTTGGCCGTAGACTTTGGGTATGCCTCTTGGTCTTATTTCCCAATAACACTTCGAACTTAGTCCCCGAGAATGGTGGTCGTGGCCTATAAATCTAGGGTTGCTTCATTGAGGTCTTATGGTTTCGAAGTTAGATAGTTCGAACATGTTGATTTTCGACGGCAGTCCCCGAGTATGGGGTTGACCGTTCGAGGTGTAGTTGCATTCGGCCCTTGAGCCATTTTTCACGAAAATCATGAGTACGAAACTTGTAAACTAGAAAATTCCATTAAGGCAAAAGACATTTGGTAATGAAAAATACTTCTTCGAATAATTCATACATGTGTACATGTTTTGCCGTTATGGCTCGAACAATCTATATGGACATGGTTCATTCGGCCGTTTGGCCCATTACAAAGTTTTCCTATCGAGGCCCATTCGAAGGCTGTCGTAGCCCTTTAATTATTTTACCAAGGGTAGCCCTTTTTAACCAGTTTTTCAAAAAATTCAAAGGCTTGTTTTCATTGCGGGATTCAGACGTCTCCGAGCCGCATTGGTTTGGCTGTAGCCTTTGGGTATGCCTCTTGGACTTATTTTCCAATAACACTTCAAACTTGTTCAAAGTTTTAGCCCCCGAGAATGGTGTCCGTGGCCTATAAATCGAGGGTTGCCTCATTGAGGTCTTATGGTTTCGAAGTTAGATAGTTCAAACATGTTGGTTTTTGACGGCAGTCTCCGAGTATGGTGTTCATCATTCGAGGTGTAGTTGCATTCGGCCCTTGAGACATTTTTCACAAAAATCATGAGTACAGAAAAAGCAGAAAATTCCATTAAGGCACAAGACATCTGGTAAGGAAAAATACTTCTTTGAATAATTCATACATGCATACATGTTTTGCCGTTAGGGCTCGAACAATCTATATGGACACGGTCCATTCGACCATTTGGCCCATTACAAAGTTTTCTTACCAATGCCTAGTCGACGTGAAGTATTTTCCTTAAAAATATAACATCCGAGGGTGATGCCCCCAATATTCGAGGTTGATTGTAAAGAAATCTTGGATACTCTAAGTCAGCACGAACTATGGTTGCCTCGTTAAAAACCTTGCCGAAAAACCCATTTGGGATAAAAATCGGTCGAAGGGAAAAAGATTGCAACACGTGCTTTAGGTTCCTAATATGATTCTGCTTGATGATAACTTAGATACCTTTGCTCGGACACCTGAAAATAAGTTAGTATAAAATGAAAATGAAAAAAGAGAAGGTCATACCTTAGCAATAATATCTCTTGAGGAGTGAGATGTTCCAATTATTTGGTAAATGCTCACCTTTTATCGTGCCCAGCTTGTAAGATCCCTTTCCGAAGATATCGAGGAATTGATAGGGTCCTTCCTAATTTGGGCCGAGTTTCCCTTCATTAGGATCTCGAGTGTTGATGATGACTTTCCTCAGGACTAGGTCCCCGATTCTGAAGTAACGAAGGTTGGTTCTTCAATTATAATATCTCTCGATGCATTATTTTTGCGCAACCATCAGAAGGAGGGCGGCTTGTCATTTTTCATCCAATAGTTTGAGGCTAGTATTCATAGCCTCGTGATTTTATTCTTCTGTTGTGTGTCAAGATATGAGCTGGGTTCCTCGACCTCGACCTAAATCAAGGCTTCGACGCCGTATACTAAGGGGAATGGCGTTGCCCCGGTACTGGACTTTGACGTCATTCGATATGCCCAAAGGACTTCGGGTAGGATCTCTCTCAATTTTCCCTTGGCGCGTTCAACCTTTTCTTCAGATTCTGATTGATGGTTTTGTTTGTCGATTCGGCTTGTCCATTTCCTCTAGGATGATATGGTGTCAACATGATTCTCTTTATTTTGTGATCTTCGAGAAACTTTGTTACCTTGCTGCCGATGAATTGCTTTTCATTGTTGCATACAATCTCGGAAGGCATCCCGAATCAACATATGATGTAATCCCAAATGAAGTCTATAACTTCTTTTTCTCTGACTTTCTCGAAGTCTTGTGCTTCAACCCATTTAGGGAAATAGTCAGTCATAAATAAAATGTATTTAGCTTTACCTGGAGACGATGGCAGAGGGCCGGTGATATCCATCCCCCATTTCATAAATGGCCATGGGGATATGACCCAATGAAGTTTTTCTCCGGGCTGGTGAATCATTGGTGCATACCTTTGACACTTATCACATTTTTGACCAAAATCCTTAGTGTCCTTTTCCATAATATCCAATAGTATCCTGCTCTGATGATTTTTTGAACTAGTGATTTAGCACCGGAGTGGTTCCCACAAGTTCATTCGTGAACTTCTCGTAGGAAATAATCGGTGTCCCCTAGTCCCAAGCATAGTGCTAATGGTCCGTCGAACGTCCTCATGTACAATGTTTCATCCTTAGCGAGTGTGAATCGAGAAACTTTTGTTCGTAGAGCCCTCGATTCTTTAGGGTGCGGTGGGAGCTTTCCGTTTTTCAAATACTCGATATATTTATTCCTCCAATCCCAAGTTAAGCTTGTGGAGTTTATCTCAGTGTGGACTTCTTCGATTATGGATTTTGAGAGTTGAACGACAGTCCCCGAGCTGATTTTGTCGCCCTCGACTGATGATCCCAAATTTGCAAGGGCATCGACTTCACTATTCTGTTCTCGAGGTACCTGCTGCAAAGTCCATTCTTCAAAATTGTGTAGAGTCACCTGCACCTTGTCTAAATACCTTTGCATTCTATCCTCTCGAACTTTGAATGTTTTGTTTAGTTGGTTTACTACCAGTAGGGAGTCGCACTTGGCTTCGATGACTTCCTCTCCCAAGATTTTAGCTAGTTCAAGACCTGCAATCATGACCTCGTACTCGGCCTCATTGTTAGTCAACTTAGAAGCTTTGATGATTTGTCTAATAGTATTGCCCATGGGCGGCTTCAAAATGATGCCCATCCCCGAACCCCTTCACATTCGAAGTGTCGTTTATAAAAAGGGTCCACACCCCCGTACCCAATTTTAACAAATGTTCCTTTTTAACTTCGGGTACAAGGGTTGGCGTGAAATCGGGCATGATGTCTGCCAAAATTTGAGACCTGATGGCCGTTCGGGGTTGATATTCGATATCGTACCCACTGGATTCTACGGCCCATTTGGCGAATCGGCCCGATAATTCGGGTTTATGTAAAGCATTACGAAGTGGGTAAGTGGTTAATACACATATTGGGTGACCTTGAAAATATGGTTTTAGCTTCCTAGAGGCACTTATTAGAGCAACTGCCAATTTTTCTAAGTGTGGATATCTAGTTTCTACTTCTCCTAGCGTTTGACTTACATAATATACAGGAAATTGCATACCTTTCTCTTCTCAAACTAGGACACCACTTACCGCAATTCAGAGACAACTAAGTGTAAGTAGAGCCTTTCATCTGCCTTTGGAGTATGAAGGAAAGGTGGACTCGAGAGGTATCGTTTCAATTCCTCTAACGCCTGCTGGCATTCCAGGGTCCAGGTGAAATCGTTCTTCTTTTTGAGTATAGAGAAGAACCTAAGGCTCCGATCTGACGATCTCAAGATGAATCGGCTTAAGGCAGCTATCTGCCCTGTCTGTACAACTTTAACGTTGTCCATGATAGTGATGTCTTCGATAGCCTTAATTTTATCGGGGTTGATCTCGATCCCTTGATTCGACACTACGAAACCAAGGAACTTGCCCGATCCGACCCCGAAAGCACATTCTTGGGGTTGAGCTTCTTGTTGTATTTTCTCAATATCTTGAATGTTTCCTGCAAATGTGTCAAATGGTCCTCTGCGCGCAGGGACTTAACTGGTATGTCATCAATGTATACTTCCATTGACTTACCTATTTGTTCTTCGAACATTTTATTACTAGGCATTGGTAGGTAGCCCCTGCATTTTTTAGCCCAAAAGGCATTACGTTATAGGAATATGTTCTATACTTAGTTATAAATGAAGTCTTTTCCTAATCTTCTGGGTTCATTTGGATTTGATTGTACCCGGAATAGGCGTCGAGAAAACTAAGGGTCTTGTGGCCGGCCGTGGCGTCGATCATACGATTGATGTTACGCAGAGGAAAAGAATCTTTAGGGCATTCCTTGTTCAAATCCTTATAATCTACACACATCCTAAGTTTGTTCCCCTTCTAAGGAACAACGACTACGTTCGCTAACCACTTGGGATATTTTACTTCCCGAATGGATCCTATTCTTATAAGTTTAGTTACCCCGTCCTTGATGAAAGCATGCTTTACCTCGGACTGGGGCCTTCTCTTTTGCTTCACTGGCCTGAACTTTGGGTCCAGACACAATCGATGTGTTGTTATTTCTAGTGGGATACCTTTCATGTCTAAGTAGGGCCAAGAAAAGCAATCCATGTTATCAATAAGAAATTTAATAAGTTTTATCCTGAGTTCGGGTGTTAACCCTGTCCCCAAGTACTCGATCAATATAACCTGTTCAACTCTTCGACTGTTGATTTGGTGGCGTCGGAATCTTCGGGAACAACTAAGGTTCAAAGAGTCCAGTAATCTTTAGCTTCTTCTTCTCTATTTCCTGCTTCCCCGATTCAGTCGTGGCTGGTGGCTGTGGTTGCTATTTAGCCTCATGTTTTCCATTGATGTCCGATCCTTTTATTGCCGAAAGTGCCGATATTGGTATCACTTCATCGACTATGAACATTTCCTTTGAAGTGTGCTGCTCCCCGTATACTGTTTTCACCCCGTCCGGTGTAGAGAATTTCATAATTTGGTGGAGAGTCAAAAGGACTGCCCTCATATTGAGAAACCAGGGCCTCCCGAACAGGGCGTTGTACCTCATGTCGCCCTCGATTACATGAAACTTAGTTTCCTGGATAGTTCCAACCATGTTAATTGGTAGGATGATCTCTCCTTTAGTTGTTTCGTTGGCCATATTCAAACCGTTCAAAACCCGAGCCGCGGGCATGATTTGTTCTTGTAGGCTGAGTTGCTCCACCACCCTCGATCGGATGATATTTGCCGAGCTACCTGGATCCACTAAAACACGCTTAAACTGAACTTTAATTAATAAGATAGAAATTACTAGAGCGTCGTTGTGAGGTTGAGAAATTCCTTCTGATTCCTTGTCGTTGAATGATACGGTGCCTTCTGGCATATAATCTTGGGTTCGTTTCTCCCTAGTGATTGATACCTTAGTGTGTTTGAACATGGGCCCTTGCGGAATATCGACCCCGCCGATGATCATATGGATCACATGCTGTGGCTCCTCCTGTTCATTTTTCCTGTTGTCATCCCTTTCTCTGAAATGATTTTTGGCTCGGTCACATGCTGCGACCCTCGTTGAATAGACGGGCTACCTCCACTCTTAGCTGTCTGCAATCCTCGAGTTTGTGGCCATGCGTGCCATGATACTTCCAGATCAAGTTGGGGTTTCTTTGGGAATGATCGGTCTGTATGGGCATGGGCCATCTAGTGTCTTTGATTCTTCCAATTGCCGATACAATTCATGATGCGTCGACATTAAAATTATACTCCGACAACCTAGGTGCCCCTGTAGGATCGACATACTTATCAAAACCACTTTTGCTCATAAATCCCCGAGAGTTCTGTCCTTGATCACTTCTCCGATCATGTCGGGCGAAATTGCATCTTGGGCTGCCATTCATGCGATCTGCGATGTATGGTTGATATCGGTCTTTGTTCGATCGAGGTTCCCTATCGACGTCCCTGTGATTTTTAGGTACGGACCTGTTCGGATATACTGAACCGGAAGGGGTTCCTAATTGGTCATGTTCGACCCTGATCTTCGATTGGTACCAATTATGTACATCGGCCTAGGTCACCACCAGATATTCGATCAAATTTTGCTTCAATTGACGTGATGCTATCGAACTTTGTTCATTCAATCCCTGAGTGAAATCTTGAACGGCCAAATCATCTGTGGCTGGTGGCAACTCCATAAGTTCCATTTGAAATCGGGATACGAACTCCCTCAACATTTCATTGTCCTTCTGTTTTACTTTGAAAAGATCTGATTTCCTTGTCCCAACCTTTTTGGCCCCGGCATGTGCCTTTACGAAAGAGTCTGCTAACATGGAAAATGAGCCAATGGAATTTGGCGGTAGATTATGGTACCAAATCATGGCCCCCTTCGGTGGAGTCTCTCCGAACTTCTTCAATAGAACATATTCGATCTCATCATCTTCCAAATCATTTCCCTAGATGGCGCATGTGTAGGAGGTGACATGCTCGTTGGGATCAATGGTCACATTGTACTTAGGTATATCCAGCATACGAAACTTCTTTGGAATGGGTTTAGGAGCCTCACTTTGAGGAAACAACTTCTGTACAAATTTCTTCGAATCCATCCCTTTCAAAATTGGTGGTGCCCCTGGTATCTGATCAACTAGGGAGTTGTATGTTTCCCCTTTCTTATCCTTAGCTTCAATTTTCTTCTCTCCCGACTCAATCTTTTGGCGAGTTCCTCAAGAATTTTCATTACTACAGGATCAGTCCCCGATTCGTTATTATTCGGCCTCTCCGGTACTGGCTCGGTACGGCGGGTGGCTTCCGATTCGACCCCACTCGGAGTTCTATGTTGATTTTGAGGCTGCACAATAGCGACTTGCTGAGCCTATAGCATTTCGAATATTACCTGGAGACTGATTCCTTCATATCCTCCGGCCTTTGCACCTTGACCACCAAATCGTCCTTCTCTGCGTACACTCCCTTCAAGGTCTGCGCGTCGGTTCGCATTCAAAGAAATGTTCGAACTGACGTCGATTGTGTTGGAAACCGGTGCTCCCCCGAGATCAGCTTGTGATACCTTGACTCCTGGAGCACTAACATTTTCGATCTCCTCGTAAAATCCGAGGCCATTGTCACCATGTGTGGGTGCGATTTGTGAGTTTGACATGTTTTAATCCTGAAAATAAAGATACTTGACAAGAACAAGCGTAAAATAATGTGTGTTATTGGAATCAGTACTAAATAATCACTATTATCCTTATCCCCACGGTGGGTGCCAAACTATTTACCCTAAAATTCGGATAATAATTAAACTTTTATTGTGATTTTAAGGATATGTGATTTCGTCCAATATCAATTGATAAACGAGAAAATAAATGAATGAATTAGACTGTAAAATAAATCAAACCAGTGTGTAAGCAAAGCCTCGACCTCAAATTGAAGTAAGCTCGAGGTGATACAGTAAGTACGATAAAGAAGAAACAACTCTGATGAACAGTAAGTATAATGATAGCAAGAAACGATTGTATATATTTTTCTCAGTGAGATCTCCTGGTTACAAGTGAATGTAATTCCTCTTTATATTTGTAAAGGATTCCTATTTAAGGTACCCTTAATTATAGTAGAAAATCGTATCAACTAATTAACCGTTATAGATTTGATCCGTTCCGAGATCCACGCTATGATGCTCGACCAACCGTGGATATCTCGCCCTTTCCGTTATAAAGCTATGCCGACATTACTTAGAGTCTGTATTTTTATGGCCTCGATTGATATTGACCTTGTCCTAGAAAGAGGCTTCGATCTCAGACCTGACGTCCAAGCTCTTTGACATAACATTCTTTTTTCGACCAGAATAGAGAAAAATCGGGTAGCCCCAATTTCTATCGTATATAGAGATATATAAAACATTATTCACTAGTTCTGAATTTGTAGCGTATGAATAGGGAGAGATTAAAAAAATAACTAGATTTACAAGTGATTATTTAAAAATAGCTACAGTTTCAAAAGTAATCGAAATTTAGCCACTTTTCATGTAAAGATAAATCTGAATGAAAACACTGTTCAAAATCCGAAAAATACTCCAGCATACTATACTGGAGTTCCAACATAAGTATACTTAAGGTCCAATATATTATACTGGAGTTCCAACATAAGTATAACGTAAGTCCAGTATATTATGCTAGAAGTCCAGTATATTATATTGGAACTCCAGTATAATATACTGGAATTCTAGTATAATATACCCGTCCAACATAATATGCTGGAAGTTCATACACAGATACTCCAATCTCCAGTATATTATGTTGGAACTTTCTGCATGTTGGAGTTCCAGCACAATATGCTGGAAGTTCATACATAGGTGCACCTATCTCCAGTATATTATACTGGAACTTTTCGTGTTGCAGCAAACTAATGGCTATTTTTCAATGAATTTGCAAACGCTGGTTATTTTTGAATGACCAGTCCAAAAACTGGCTAGCCCGTGCTATTTTTACATATGAATATTAACTAGGCAGGGATGACCCTGCAGGCCCAATATTTTGAAACTCGCAACTATTACCTCTTATTTAACCTTGTTCTGATATGATATTGCACATAATAAGTGCCTTTGAATGGTGTCTTTTGTGCACTGAACATTGAAACGTATAGTCATCCATTTTTGAATGCTCCTGCACTAGTATCTTATGGATAAGAATGATCAAGTGGGTAGGACATTATAGAAGAACTAGCAGCTGGCAAAATGAAGTAGAATGGGTAAGCTCGCTAGCCAAGTGAAAATCTGGTATATCATCCATCACTACCTCAATCTTTTCCATGGTGATATACTGTATTTGGCGTGAAAGGAATTCAATCAGGTTTAACAAGGGGACCTACGATCCTGACAAGAAATGCAGAGAAGTCACAATACACATGCACATACAGGGGAGATCAACAAGCAAATGGCAGTCAACATTGAAATGCTTGAATCATTATCCTTAGGCTAGAATGATGGCTCAGTTTGTTAGAAATGTAATTAGTAACTGAGTTTGAATCACGAGATGTCACATTCTTTGAGGATGAGTTCCCTAAGAAGGGAGAGGCAGGTCAAGACCTAACCTTAATTGAGATAATGGATCAAGAAGTACAAGGATTACTTCATTCGAGTGGGAGAATTTTAGCAGATGATGAATTAGTTTCTCATCTAAGACCTCCTTCATCATCAGATGCGAATGAAAGTAATCCTTCTACATTTAGTTGAAGTGACCAAATGGATCTTGTTCCAAGTGGGAGCGAGATGGTCACACATCTTGTTCCAAGTGGGAGCGGGATGAATGATCTTGATCCGAGTGGGAGAAACATTGAACCAAATGGGAACAATGATGAATCACAAATAAGACGTGGTTCTCCTAAAAAAGATTCCCCGCCGACGATTTGATATTGAAGGTGGCGAACTATTTATGATCCTCCTCCAGGAAGAAAATGAGCCTAAAAATGTAAAAAAGGCTCTCTCATGCCCTTCTAAGTATAAATGGACAAAAGCAATGGAAAATGAATTGGAGTCTACGAGAGTCAACAAAGTTTGGGAACTAGTTGACCTCCCTGAAGGACGCAAAGAAATTGGGAGCAAATGAGTTCTCAAAATTAAGCTCAAGGCTGATGGCACAGTTGAGAGATATTAGGCTCGACTGGTGGCTAAAGGGTATACACAGCAGAAAGGAATAGACTACGAAGAGACTTTCTCACCTGATGTACGAGTTACCTCGGTTCGCCTGGTTCTAGCTATTGTTGCAAACTTGGATCTTGAATTACATCAGATGGATGTAAAGACTGCCTTTCTAAATGGAGAACTAGATGAGAAATCTATATGGAACAACCTGAGTGTTTCATTGAAAAGGGACACGAACAAAAGGTTTGTAGACTTTTGAAGTCTATTTATGGCCTCAAACAATCTTCAAGGCAGTGGTATATACGCTTTCAAAATGTTCTTGTATCCAGTGGTTTTACCATGATAGATGAAGACCATTGCGTTTATACCAAGAAATCAAGAAACAAGCTTGTGATTTTAACATTGTATGTAGATGACATACTTATAGCTGGAAATGATAAGGAGTTTATAACTGAGATAAAGTCATGGTTATCATCCCAATTTGAGATGAAAGACATGGGTGAAGCTGCATATATTCTTGGAGTTAAGATTTCAAGAGATCGTCCAAAGAAACTATTGTATCTCTCACAAGAGAATTACATTAGAAAAGTTCTTGAACGATTTAATATGCAAAATAGTAGCCCAGTTGAAACTCCTATCAGTAAAGGCCATACCTTGGAAAGTCAGATGTTTCCTAAGACTCCTGAAGAGACAAAAATAATGAGCCGAGTTCCTTATAGGAGCGCAGTCAGAAGTCTAATGTGTTCTATGGTGTGCACTAGACCTGATATCTTTCAAGCAGTTGGCTTGGTAAGTCGATATCAAACCGACCTAGGTTTAGCACATTGGCAAGCAGTAAAGAGGATCATGAGATATCTGAAGGCAAGTGCTGATTATGCCTTTTGTTATCAAGGCGGCAAGGATCTGCGATTAGTTGGATACAGTGATGCTGATCATGGAGGTGACCTAGATGAAAGGAAGTCTACCTCATGATATGTTTTATTAATCAGTGATGGTGCCATATCATGGAGTAGCAAGAAACAATCATGTGTATCACTATCTATGATGGAAGCCGAATACGTGGCTCTTACGTCAGCAACTCAAGAAGCTGTTTGGTTGAAAAAGTTCTTAGATCATTTGTTGGATATCACTGAAAATACTGAACCAGGATTAGTCTACTGTGACAGTGAGGCTGCAATATCCTGCACTAAGGACCCAAATTTTCATTGTAAAACAAAACATATAGATATCAAGTATAACTATGCGAGAGACATGGTTAGGCGCAAGGTAGTGAATGTGAAGTATGTGTCTACAAAAGATATGTTAGGAGATCCATTGACCAAGCCTTTTTCTAGAGATGCATTTGTGAGACACACTAGGTCTCAAGGCTTGTGTAGACTCTGATATACTTTATTTTGTTATTTATTTTCCCGTGTTCACAAACTGATGTTCTTTGATTATCAATAAAGTTGATTTACATACATAAATATTTTAATTGTTGAATGTTATGTGCATTCTTTATTTTTTTGATAAGTATGTCGTGTAGACAAGAGGTTGGCCTTCTCACACAGGAAACCACCTCCTTATCTTAGTGATATGAGTAGACATGACATGATTTTAAGCAAAATTATCAGAAGGTTAATCTGAGAGCTATTCGCTTAAAATTAGAATGTTGCTTAAACAATGACATAAGGTCATTAGGGTGGAAAACGTTCACCTAGTCTACTTTGTGAGCCAGATGTGAGTTAAAAATGATATTGTAGATCAAAGAACTCAAATTTAGATACTTATGGTGTCTAAATATCATATATACAACATTCTTTATGAGATAAAGACATACGCTCCTTGGGAAAAGGGAGAAAATGCTGTAGCACATGTTTCATACCATGTGTGCTAATGTCGACCAATTGGGTTAACATAAGTCCATTCTCAACTTATTATTGTGTGAGACCCAGAGCTTTTATGATAGCTCGAGATTCTGTACCCTTAGAGACTCTAATCAGATACTTGAGACTTAGTGTGATATTAGTTATGTTAGTGTGTTTCCAAAAGACCATGGACACAGATTCAGTTTAGCGGAGCATATCTAGAAAAGCAGTCACACTAATGTTAAGGGAATCGTGAGAAGAGGAAGATCATTGATGGAATCTCATTTATTTGTATTCACTGGTGCACCAATTATAACTTATGAGTTATGATTGTGAATACAAGAAATAATGATATATGAGATTTTGAGAGTATATCAAATGTGATTTATATGATCTAGGGTACTGTATACTTTATGATCTACTTGCAGGTTTGTGTTCGCCGAGAGTCTATATACTCCTAATAGATGTATATCACTTAGCTCTCACAGTATGCTGGTCGCACGGTCTACTTCCCTGTATGAATGATTGAGGAGATGAACTGAGAATATATTTCTCAGGCTAGATGAGCACTCTCATTATGTTTGAGTGGGAGATGTAGGAAATATTGGGTCTACCCATAAGGGGTGCTCTAAGGCCCAATAGGTTTATTAGTTAACCCTAAATATTCCCTATATAAGTACACTTAGTGTGTACATTAAAAAGAAGCTAAGAAATATTTTTCTACGCTCTTTCTTCCTCTCTAAATTGAACTAGGTTTAGACTGTGGAATTGGGGGTTGATACAACACACCGTGACAACCACCGCCGACCAGTAGTTCCAGCTGCAGTTCATCTGTTTTCGCTTCCGCTTCACGAAGAACAAGTAAATTCTCGGTTTACATTTTACATGCTATCTAATATGTTTAGAATAATGTGTTCCTTCACTTATAAAGATACTTTTCTTTCCCCTCCGTCCCAATTTGCCATATTTGTGAGAGGAATCATGTGTATAGGCAACACAACCCCAAGGTCTTAATACACTTAGGTCGGGTTGTCTTCCAGTCCATAACTTATATGGAGTGGTACTAACTGATTTTGTAGGCACTCAGTTAAGTACAAAGGTGGTAGTAAGCAATGCATCACCCCAGTAACTAATTGAGAGGTTAGTTTGTGCCATCATTGACCTAACCATTTCTAGGAGCATTCTGTTTCTTCTCTCCGCAACACCATTTTGTTGTGGAGTATTTGGTATAGTCAACTGATGAACTACTCCCTTTTCATCACATAAATTATTAAACTGATTTGATAAATATTCATGACCACGATAAGTTCGAAAAGCTTTTATCTTCTTGTCTAATTGATTTTCCACTAAGCTCATGTAGCTTTTGAAACAACTTATTGCTTCTAATTTGTGGGAAATTAAATAGACATAACTGAAACGGGTAAAGTCATCAATAAATGTGATAAAATAATTTTTTCCATGCCTAGCCCTAACATTCATAGGCCCACAGATGTCTGAATGGACTAATAGCAATGGATATTCGGCTCTAGTCGCCTGACCAAAAGGTTTTCTTGCAGATTTTCCAGCTAGACAATTTTCACAAGTGGACAATTCCACATGTTCAATACTGGAAAGCAAACCTTGTTTTGCTAAACTTTGCATTCTTTGTTGGCCAATATGACCAAGTCTAGCATGCCATATGTTTACATCACTATCATATTGATGTGAAGAAACAAACACAGAAAAACTAGCATTATTATTAAATAAATCATAATCCAAATCCATAATAATTAAACCTCCGGTCACATGACCAAAACCAAATAAAGATGAACCAAAAGTTAACTTGGCAGAATTGCCATGACAAAACAAGTCAAATCATAGCTTAAGCAAGACTGAAACAGAAATAACATTCCGGCGAATTGTTGGTGCAAAGAGAACATCAGGTAGAATTAGGTCTCGACCACCACGCAGGACTAACTTTCATGTACCGATCCCTTCAACAACAACTTTATTGTTGTTTCCTACATATATCCACTTTTATTCACGTGGAACTCGCCGAAATTCAACAAAGGCACTGCGTTCCCAGGCTATGTGGTCCGGTGCTCCAGAGTCTACAATCCACAAAGGATTAGATTCAGTTAGAAAAATAGAACTAGAAACACAAAGTTCACTAACTCGAGCATCGTGAAATACCTCTCTAGGAGGCTCAGAGCAATCTCTAGCATAGTGACCCTTGTTGTCACAATTATAGCATTTCACTTTAGTAACTTTCATACCTTTGGGATGTCTGTTCTTGCCATTTTCAGTCTTTGCTCTTTTAGTAGGCTGAACTTGAGGTGGCCCTCTCTTATTTCCCTAGTTCCTATTCTTTGAATCACTCTTGGTTTTGGAGGTTGTTGCCATGTGCAACTCAGCTATTAGCTTTGCAACCTCAAGACGTTCCTCCTCTAGCTCAAGGTGTCTCCGGACATCTTCCAGAGTTGTGATTCTTTTATTATGGGTCAAATGCATTTTCATATGATCCAAGGAACTAGGTAAAGAGTGTATGACAGCTTGAATTTGTCGCTCATCAGTCAACACATGACCAACATCTTTCAACTCCCCGATCATATTTTTCATTTGCCTCAGATGTGTTTTCATTGAATGTTCTGGGTGTTTCTTAAATGAGTCAAATTTGATCGTTAAGGATCGCAACTTTGTAGTGGAACAGGTACCGAACCTTTTCCCCAAAGCATTCCAAAGATCCATAGCTCTTTGGTGATCCTTAAACTCCATTAGAATATCATCATCTAAGGTGCTCAACAACGTAATGCGAGCAATGGAGTTCCTTTTCTTCTAACTGTCATAGGCTTCATGCTCACGCTTATGCTGAGCAGTGTTGCCTTCCTCAGGCTCATTCATGACATTGTTAATGGCCTCCAGAGACTCTTGCTCCTCTAGCACATACTGGACTTTCAAGCTCCAGGTTTCGTAGTTGTCACCATTGAGTTTCAACCCTTTGTTGAGCTCAGCAACAATGTTTTCCGAAGCAGTAGTCATTGTGTTCTTTAACAAAATAAAAAGAATAATATGAGGATCATGAAAAAAAATAACGCAAGTCACGATGTTCTACATACATACATATTATGTCACTAAGCATCAATTGATTAAGTTAATAAAGACATATATTAATTATGGAGTCGAAAGTTCACTATGTTCCCAATCATCGTCCAAGAATTAAAATATCATGAAAATTAACCTATTCAATTATCTATCTAAGCGTCTTAATCATGTTTAAGACAATATAATTATCTAATCATGATTTTACAATCCCATGTGGATCATAAGTTAACAAATAACTTATATTAGCATGTAAATAAAATTAATGTCAAACCAATTAACATTTATTAAATGCTATTCAAATTCACATAATTTTTTATAATGTTAAACTAATTAACATATTAAACATGTTAAACAAGTTAAAAAGTATTTCTTATATTAAACTATTTAATATTTATATCATGCTCAACAAATTAACAAAAAGCATGTGTTTGACTAATTAACAAAAGTAATGTTAAAAATAATTAATATTCCAAGCATGTTAGGCAAATTAACAAATAAATATAATGTTAAACAAATTAACATTTTAAAGCATGTTAAACAAATTAACAAATAAATGTAATGTTAAACAAATTAACATTTTAAAGCATGTTAAACAAATTAACAAATAAATGTAATGTTAAACAAATTAACATTTTAAAGCATGTTAAACAAATTAACAAATAAATGTAATGTTAAACAAATTAACATTTTAAAGCATGTTAAACAAATTAACAAATAAATGTAATGTTAAACAAATTAACATTTTAAAGCATGTTAAACAAATTAACAAATAAATGTAATGTTAAACAAATTAACATTTTAAAGCATGTTAAACAAATTAACAAATAAATGTAATGTTAAACAAATTAACATTTTAAAGCATGTTAAACAAACTAACAAATAAATGTAATGTTAAACTAATTAACATTTCAAGCAATTGGGATAATGAAATTATTATCGATGTCATTAAAGAATATAAATACTAAATTTATATTCTGAAAATTAAGTCCATATGACTAATTTTATAATCTAAAATTTATTTAAAATATAAAAATAAAACTAAATTTAAATATTATTTTGGCCATTAGCCCAAAATAAAATAGCAAAACTTTTAAAATGGGCCAGAAGCCCAAATTCTTAATAATGCATTTCTGACTTGTGCCTTAAGCCCAGTCATTTTGAAAACAAATGCTTCTCTAATACATGTTCTGGCAACCTTTAAATTTTCAATTTTTTATTTTATTTATTTATTAATTATTATAAAATAGTTAAAGAGAGAGAGAAAACCTAATTCTCTCTTTTCTAGCGACGTCATCCTCTTTGCTGGAGCACAAAGCTCCATTGTTCTTCATTTTAGGATTTTAGAAAGAGAGAAGACTAATTTCTCTTCTTCGTCTTTGCCAATTCGCCGCCGTCACCATTACAATTATTGTAAATGAAGTGAAACCTTTGTTTCTTCTTCGTTTCTTTGCCATGGCCATGGAGCACCAGGCTCTATTTTTTTTTATTTTTTATTATATATTCAGAGAGAATAGGAGCCATGACGGTAACTACTAGCAGCGGCAGCAAATTTCAGGTGCGACGGGAACGGGTTGATCGGAAAAAGATTATAACATGTGAAATCTCCTGATAGATATGTTTGTTTTTTTTTAGTTTCGAATCAGTTTAAAAAAAACTGATTTAATAAAATTCCAGAAGTGATTCAATATCGATTCAACATGTTTCAATCACTGTCTAAACGTGATTTACAATTCCAGTGAGATATAGATAAACAAAACGCAATTGATTCATACGAAAAATCAACTAACGATTTATTTATTTATTTATCAGATCTGAAAACTTATTTATACTGATAAAAGAATATTGTTAAATATATTAACTGTCTCAATTGCACAATAAAAAAAATACATGTATATTATGTTCTAGATTTACACATAAGTTTAGAACTTTTAGATATATGTATCCGGACTAGAAAACCAACCTATGACTCTGATACCAATGAAGGAACACGTTATTCTAAACACATTAGATAGCGTGTAAAACGTAAACCGAGAACTTACTTGTTCTTCGTGAAGCGGAAGCGAAAACGGATGAATCGCGACTGAAATTACTGGTCGGCGGTGGTTGTGACGGTGTATTGGATCAAGCCCCCAATTCCACAGTCTAAATCTAGTTCAATTGAGAGAGGAAGAAAGAGTGTAGAAAAATACTGCTAAGCTTATATTTAATGTACACTTAAGTACTTATATATGGAATATTTAGAGTTAACTAATAACCCTATTGGGCCTTAGTGCACCCCTTATGGGTGGACCCAATATTTCCTACAGTCTGCATCTGCCTGGCATTATAAAGATAATTTTTTTTGATGAAATGGAAAGTCGGTTTAGTATAATAATAATAATAATAATAATAATAATAATAATAATAATAATAATAATAATAATTAATGCATGTCTGCTAGTATCGAATCAAATAGACAAAGTTGCGTGCTAATTGATAGATATTCTTAACATGTACTTTGAAATAAGATTGGCTACATTCTTTATATTCATGGCAGCACCATATATAGTATTAGATGCTAAAGTGTTTTTAGCCATATTCTTTACATGTTATTTACGTATTGACAAACGATGATGTGTATTTAGCCCTGTGTTTAGTGTTCTTCAGAGCCTTCTTAGCAGTTTTTACAAGCAAAAAAAGAATACCTATACAATTATGAAGTAATCATAAATTGTCAGTGCGCTTATCTCAAACAAAAAGTGAAACAAACAGTAAACATCTTCCAAACTGATGGATAAAAAATAACAAAGAACATAATTTTGCTACCAAAATCTTTTGAGCATGAACACTAGTACGATATAAATTATATCATACCTCACAGTTGACAATTAATGCTTTAGCTTCAATATAGAGGTTCAGATTTAGTACAAAAGTGATAATACTTATTCCTTTAAAAATGCACGACAAAATTAGCTGTGCTACTAACAAAGTCCATAGTACTTTGATCTCTCATATGCTTCTAGGTGAACCTGTCTGCTTTAACAAATGATTTGATGTAAGGTAAAATTTTCAAAAAGGCAGTCATTGTTAGCCGTGTTGTATACGGTCAAAACCAAGCTTGACTTTCGTATGACTAATCGAGACGGGAACATGATAGGCCAAGGTTTAACCTCGTGTTATATCGAGCAGTGGTGCGAAGTTAGATTGCTGAGCTCGTGACCGTAGACCGATCAAGATCGAGACCGGCCAAGATTGAGACCGAACAAAATAAATATCGAGCGAGACTCGAGGAAAGTTTTTCGAGTCAACTAACGGAAAGTCAAAATATCCGTATTCGAGCGAGGATCAGGGCGAAAATCCCAGAACGTATCAAGAAGAAGCCGATTAATTAGCCAATCATGAGATTTCTTACTGTATTTAGAATTATATCAAGAGTAGGACTCTCCTACTATATAAAGGGGGTCTGATCATTTGTAAAACACATTACATATACACAATACAAAGCAATACACTGCCTTCTTTTAGCTTTCAATATCTTGTTACTCAGTTCATATATCGGCGAAATCTTCACTTGGTTCGAGGGTGACTGAACTCGAGGGACAAGACTATATGATTCGTTTAGTTACATTTATTTCTTCTACAGTCAATTTCAATACTAATATATCTTTTTCAATTTGTGCCAAGTTATATCACGTATCATTAAAGCCATGTATAAATTCTATTGTTATCCGTTTTTAGGGTAAACAGTTTGGCGCCCACCGTGGGGCTAAGGATAATAGTGATTGCCTGGTACTAACCTTCGTAACACACACTGTTTTACACATGTTCTTGTGAGTATCTTTGATTCCAGGATCAACATGTCGAACCCCCAAGCAGCACCTGTACACGCGGACAATGACTTCGGTCATCATGTTGAAAATGACAACATAGCTTCCCTAGGGAACGAAGTACCTCCAGTTGGCATCGATGGAGTTCCGGCCGTAAATCCAATCGACGTCAGCTCCCATGTAGCCATTAATGCAAATTTGGCCGTCGATCCCAAAAGTAGCGTCCGTAGGGATGTTCGATCGGCCGCTCAGAGCACTCACGCCGGCAAAGAAGACGAAATCAGCCTTTGGGTGATCTTCGAGATGATGCAGGCTTAGCAAGCTGCAATAGCACAACTCCAAAACTAGAACCATGCACCAAGCAGGATTGATCCCTATCCGTCCCAGGAAGTAATTCACAGGGTCAAATCAGTTTCAAGGAAATCGAGCGAAATGAATCGGGGACAGACCCCGCGATCATGAAGATGCTCGAGGAACTAACAAATTAAGTTGAATTTGGGAAAAAGGAAATCGAAAAAAATGACAGAAAGGTTGAAACCTATAATTCCAAGGTTGATCAAATCCCGGGGCACCATCGATATTGAAGGTTTTGGATTCCAAAAAGTTCGTAAAAAATCCCTTCCCCCGAGTGCGGCTCCCAAACCGATCCCTAAGAAGTTCCGCATGCCCGAGATTCCTATGTATATTGGAACGACTGATCCCAACGAGCATTTCACTTCTTACACATGCGAAATTAAAGGGAATGATATGGAGGACGATGAGATCAAATCCGTGTTACTGAAAAAATTCGAGGAGATCCTTTCGAAGGGAGCGATGACATAGTACCATAATTTACCACCTAACTCCATTGGTTCTTTTTCCATGCTAGCAGATTCTTTTGTAAAAGCGCACGTCGGAGCCATTAAGGTGGAGACTAGGAAGTCAGACCTCTTCAAGGTAAATCAGAAAGATAATGAGATGCTCAGAGAGTTTGTGTATCGGTTCCAAATAGAACGAATGGATCTACCACCGGTCGCCGTGATTGGGCCATTCAAGACTTCACTCAAGGACTAAATATACGAAACTCAGGGGCTTCACAGTAATTGAAGCAGAACTTGATTGAATACTGATGCGAGGCTAGAATTCGTGGTTTAACATGTTATATACCCTACATTTTATGTGCGTTCATGATAAAAATACACTTTTTATGTGCATAATAGAGTCTATTTCATGCGTAGGTGAATTGGAGATGGAAACCAAGCTAAATGGATGCAAATACATCGAAAATATGCTCAAGAGACGAGGAGGAGTGCACCGGGCTATAGCTGGGCGCCAGAGCCTAAACGCTTGGCCCTGCCTGACGTTAGCCAGACGTTAGAGTCCAAACGCCAGCCCTAGCCTGGTGTTATCCAGGCGTTAGAGCCCAAACGCCAGGTCCCTGTTTCGGTCAATTCCGAGTTTTGACAAGTTTAAGTGTTTCCCGGTTGGAATAGAAGTCTCCTACATGTTTAGGGTTTTTCCTAAACATATAAATAGACTCCAAAAACACAACTTAACGAGGATTGGAAGTAAGACGAAGGATTCGAAGAGAAGAAACCATTGAAGTGACAAAACATTGATTTCTACATCTTTTATTCATTACTTTGTAGTTCAATCATGCAATTTATTTTGGGTTTGATTCGTATGAACATGTATAGCTAACTTCTTTAATCTTGGGTTTTGGTAGAACCCGTTGGGGATGAATTTATTGCGATATTAATTTATTTTGGTTGATTATTCTCTATTTGTTCAACTACGTTCTTCTTGTAGTTGATTGAAAGGGCGCTCAATTAGCTGTTCCTATTTATTATGTATCTACTTGAGAGAGAGTGCATATTTAGGTAATTGTTTGGACAACACCACTCCCGTAGTATAGACGAAAGTCATAACCGAGGGTTTAGAGGTTGGATTAGAGATAACGATACCTCGGGTGCAATCTAAAGTGAACTGTAATGCAATCTAGCTAGCGTAACTTGAGAGAGTGCGTCTAGTAAATTATCATAATTACCTGAGAGAGATTTGTGATAGATAGAGCATTTATGATTGATAGAGACGATTAATTAAACTCTAAGAAATATCCGAGAAAGAATTCACCAACGGGGAAAACCAAACCTTAGACCTTTATTATCATTATTTACAACACATTGTTAGTAATTGCTAGTTTATTATCATTGTCAGTAGAATTAATAAAACATCACCAAGTTATATTAAAAATTCTTGAGAGAATTGATTGAGTAAAAGTTGCGTATTCTGAAAAATTAATTGTTATGTAAATTCCCTGTGGGATCGTCTCTGGGCGTAATACCCCGGATTATATTTGCAACGCCCGCTTAGTCTTTTATTAGACATAGTTTTTGGCGTCGCTGCCGGGGAATTTAACGGTATTATCAATTGAGTTGGAAGAAATACAAAAATTCTGAAATATAGTTAATTGTCTTCAAATTTTCGTTTTTACATTGAATGTTTAACATTTGCTAACGTGTTGCAGGTGCATGCCTAGAAACTCATCGAGGACTGGTGAAGTAATTGAAGCCTTATCAGACCCCGAGAATGTTTTCAGGACAATAAACCAGACAACCAACCGAAAAAGCAAACATCAACCACAAATTGAACAAATTGAAACAGACCTAGAAGATGCACACAACCGGAACAATCATGGGGATGATGTGGTAGACCCAGTCGCTCACATAGGGGCAGAGGCTCCCCTATACGACTGGACACAACCCACAACTGAGAATTTGGCCACAACGATACTGGTTCCTCAGATACAGGCCGAGTCCTTCCAGATAACAAATAATATACTGCACTTACTGCAGAACAAAGGGCTATTCTCAGGATCATACATTGAAGACCCCTAGCAGCACTTGAAAAACTTCCAGTCAATCTGCAAAACACAGAGGCAGACTAACGTCACTCAGGAGGCAATAAAACTGTTGTTGTTTCCATTCTCAGTGACTGGTGCTGCCCAAACTTGGCTAAACTCACTCCCCATAAATTCCATTACCACATGGGAGGAGTTAGTTAAGCAATTCGTGAACAAGTTTCACCCACCTAACAAGACTGCCCAACAAATCGATGAGATCTTAAGCTTCCGACAGAAACCAGCCGAAACCTTACAAGAGACATGGGAGCGATTTAAGGGTATGTTAGTTATCTGTCCACATCATGGTATTCCAGATCAAATGTTGGGGCAGCGTTTCTATATGGGTTTGGCAGATACGGTTAAAGCAAATGTTGATGCTTCAGCTGGTGGAGCATTCCTGAGCAAAACGTGGAGAGAGAGTCAAATCCTACTTGATAAAATGGCACAGAATTCAGGATGGACAACAAGGAATGCACCCATTACTCCTGTAGTTCATTCAGTGCCATTCGATCCATCTAATACCATTGCAGAGAACGTGGCCACCTTGATAACACAAATGAGTATACTTACAAAGAAGGTGGAAGAATCGGGGCAAAAACAGCAGGTACACATTGTTGACACAACCAATGGAGGCTTATGCACATCATGCATTAGTCAACCACTTGGTAACCACTGGAATGCAGAATGTGATAACCCTCCTCATCCAGAAAATATGAATTATGTGACAAATTATGAACGTCAGAGACAAGGGGGACAAAACTGGGGTCAACAAGTTCAACCATATAGGCCTCCTCACCAACATCAAAATAGTGGTAGAATGGGTGTCATGAGACCACAAGGCAATGCAGAACCATATCAGAGACCGTACGATTATAACCATCAAAATCAACAACAATCATACTACCCTCCTCAGCATCAGCGGGGGGAAGACAAGAAGATGGGTTTTCACGGTTGGAAGCTATGATGAAACAAGTGATTGGGTCAAATACCAAAATCAGTGAGAGAGTAGATACACATGATGCAACTATTAAATATATTGAAGTACAGCTGGGGCAGATTTCAAATGCAGTTAATAATCATCCTCACGGAACTTTACCTGCTGATACTCAGGTGAATCCAAGGGACCAGGGCCCAAAACATTTAATGGTAGTGACCCTCCGTAATGGCAGAGACCTGAACCTAGAACAAGAAAGGAAGTATGAAAGTAGACAGACAAACACATTGGTACAGGTACCTAATGAAATTGATGACTCTACGCCATTGAGTATGAGCACAGTACAACCAGCTGAAGGTGAAGTTAATAATCAAGGCGAAGTTGAGAAAGAGCTTGAGGAAAGCCTAGAGCCAGCAGTTGAGGTGGTAGTGGAAAAGTAAAAAGAACAGATAACAGAAAAGAAAAGAGCACCAGCTCCATTCCCCCAAAGGCTAGCAAAATATCAGAAGGATGAGCAATACAAGAAATTCTTGGACATGCTAAAAAAGATACAGGTAAATATTCCATTGATAGATGCATTGAAAGAAATGCCTGGCTATGCTAAAATGATGAAGGACTTAATGTCCAGAAAATTTGACTTCCAAGACCTGGCTACTGTCACTCTTACTCAGACTTGTAGTGCAGTGGTGACACGTCCTATTGCTGAAAAGTTGGCTGACCTAGGGAGTTTTACAATTCCTTGTACTATTGGAAACTTCTCTTTTGCCAAGACCTATGTGACTTGGGAGCCATCATTAATCTGATGCCACTGGCTATATACAAAAGACTGGGGATTGGTATAGCCAGGCCTACTTCCATGCTGTTGCAACTTGCTGATAGAACGGTAAAGAGACCGTCAGGTATTCTAGACGATGTGTTAGTGCAAGTTGGGAAATTTGTATTCCCTGCTGACTTTGTGATCCTAGACTGCCGAGTAGATGATGAAATTCCCATAATTTTGGGAAGGCCATTTTTAGCCACAGGCAGAGCACTCATCGATTGTGAGACTGGTGAGCTTAAGATGAGGCTCAATAATGAAGAAATCACATTCAACGTGCAGAAGTCTATGAGGCGACCAAGTGAGTTCGCTAATTGCTCTCTTATTGATGCCGTGAACGTGATACTGGAAGAAGATGATGCAGCCTTAACTGTTGGGGATCCTTTGGCTGCATGTTTGATGAACTTAGATGATATGAACGGTGAGGAATTAGCAGAATGGGTATTAGCATTGGAAGGAAAAGGGACATGGTCGCGGGTTCTTGAAATTGAACCATTACACTTGGAAAAGAGAGAGAACCCACCAGCCAAGCCCTCAGTTGAAGTACCACCCAAATTAGAGCTGAAGCCTTTACCAGCGCACCTCAGGTATGCATTTCTTGGACCTAACTCTACATTACCGGTTATTATATCATCTGGGTTGTTAGATGTGCAGGAACAACAGCTATTACAGGTACTTTCTGAATGCAACACTGCCATTGGTTGGACGATGGCAGACATCAAAGGGATCAACCCAGCTTATTGCATGCATAAAATTCTCTTAGAAGAGGGGCACAAACCGTCTAGAGAACACCAAAGACGGTTAAACCCAAATATGCAGGAAGTGGTAAAGAAAGAAGTGATAAAGTGGTTATATACGGGAATCATTTTCCCGATCTCCGACAGCAGCTGGGTTAGTCCAGTACAGAGTGAAACAAAGAAGGGGGTATGACAGTCGTAAGAAATGATAAAAACGAGCTGATATCCACTAGAACTGTTACGGGTTGGAGAATATGCATGGATTATAGAAAGCTAAAACTGGCCACCCACAACGACCATTTCCCACTTCCCTTCATTGATCAGATGCTCGACCGGTTAGCAGGAAAATCTCACTTTTGTTTCCTTGACGGGTATTCGGGGTACAACCAGATTTCTATTGCCCCAGAGGATAGAGAAAAGACCTCCTTCACATGCCCATATGGGATATTTGCTTTCAGAAGAATGCCATTTGGCCTCTGCAATGCACCTGCCACATTCCAACGGTGCATGATGGCCATTTTCACAGACATGGTGGAGGATATTATGGAGGTCTTCATGGACGATTTCTCAGTGGTGGGAAATTCGTTTGATGAATGCCTAGAAAATTTGAACCGTGTCCTAAAAAGGTGTATTGAAACAAACCTGGTGCTGAATTGGGAAAAGTGCCACTTCATGGTACATGAAGGAATTGTCTTGGGACATTTGGTCTCAAGTAAAGGTATTCAAGTGGATAAATCTAAGGTAGAAGTGATTGAAAAACTCCCTCCACCTACGTCAGTCAAAGCTATTTGTAGCTTCCTGGGACATGCCGGATTCTACCACCGATTCATCAAGGATTTCTCCAAAATCGTCAACCCTCTCTGTAAGTTACTCGAAAAAGATAACCCATTTGTGTTTTCTGATGATTGCAGGGTAGCATTTGAGAAGCTAAAGAAGAAGCTAGTCACTGCACCAATTATAGTTTCCCTCGACTAGGAGCAACCATTTGAACTCATGTGTGATGCAAGTGACTATGTTGTAGGAGCCGTGTTGGGCCAGGCGAAAAGATAAGGTAATGCACCCAATTTACTACGCAAGTAGGACATTGAGTGGAGCTCAGCTGAATTACACGGTAACAGAAAAAGANTGCCGCCATTAGATACTTGGTTGAGAAAAGAGAATCTAAGCCACACCTAATTCATTGGGTGCTGCTTTTGCAAGAATTTGACTTGGAAATTCGTGACCGTAAGGGAACGGAGAACCAAGTCGCTGACCATATATCACGCCTCGAAGGTGCTAAACAGCCACCTGAAGCTGAGAATATTCTGGAAACCTTTCCAGATGAGCAGCTACTGGCCACAAATGTGATAGAGGCGCCACGGTATGCAGACATTGCTAATTACCTGGCATGCAACATAGATCCTTATGAGCTCTCCGCTGCACAAAAGAAAAGATTCTACCGTGATAGCCGTAACTACTATTGTGATGAACCTTATTTGTTTAAAATTTGCATAGATAACATGATCCGGAGGTGCGTCCCCGAGATAGAACAATGTGCTATTTTGCAGGCTTGTCACGCAGCACCTTATGGAGGACATTTCGGTGGAGTCCGAAGCAGCTAAAGTGTTGGAGGCCGGATTTTATTAGTCCACTATATTCAGAGATGCCCATCAATGGGTGAAAGACTGCAATGAATGCCAAAGGATGGGAAACATATCCCGTCGTCATGAAATGCCAATGAATCCAATACAAGAGGTAGAAGTGTTCGATGTTTGGGGGATAGATTTCATGGGTCCTTTTGTAAGCTCTTACGACAATAAGTACATACTTGTTGCTGTTGATTACATGTAAAAATGGGTAGAGGTGGCAACATTCCCCACTAATGATGCAAAAGTGGTGGTGGGGTTCTTAAAGAAGAACATATTCACCCGCTTTGGGACACCAAGGGCCATTATAAGTGATGGAGGCACGCATTTCTGCAATCGTGTTTTCGAAAAGTTGCTGGCTAAATATGACGTACGTCACAAGGTAGCAACTCCATATCACCCCCAAACTAGCGGGCAGGTGGAAGTATCAAACCGGGAAATAAAGAGTGTGCTAACCAAAACTGTTAACGCCACAAGAACGGATTGGGCGAAGAAACTAGATGATTCCTTTTGGGCCTACAGAACATCATTTAAAACACCAATTGGTATGTCTCCATACAAGTTAGTATTTGGTAAGGCTTGTCACCTGCCATTCGAACTAGAACACCGAGCCTGGTGGGCAGTGAAGAAGCTGAATCTGGATTCCGATACTGCTGGAGAAAATCGGATCACAAAATTACAAGAATTAGAAGAATTCAGAAGCCAGGCATTTGAGAGCACTAGGTTGTATAAGGAACGAATGAAGAGAATTCATGATAAAATATAGTGGACCGGGATTCCAAACAGGGAGACAAGGTATTACTGTATAATTCAAGATTAAGAATGTTTCCGGGTAAGATCAAGTCCCGATGGTCTGGCCCGTTTAAAGTGGTCAATGTATTTCCTTATGGTGCTGTGGAGATTACTGCTGAAAATGAGTCTAATACTTTCAAGGTCAATGGACAGAGATTAAAAAGATATGTTGGAATGACTGAAGCCAATGAACGGACTATTGTGCACCTGGGTGAACCTAATACACCAGACAATCCTTAAATAGCTTAATGCTACGTCGTGCCGCGACGTTAAATCAGGCGCTTCATAGGAGGCAACCTATTGATTTGTTGTAATCATCGTGCCATGACATTAAATAAGGCTCTTGTGGGGAGGAAACCCAATGCGTAGTAAATCTTAAAATAGTTAGAAGTAATTAGTGTAATTTTGAGTACTAACGAGCTTGCAGGTGAATTCGGGTGAATGGGGGAGTGTATTAGCATGACGGACAATGGATGCAAGGGCTGGCGACAAGAGGCTAACGCCTGAGTGACGCCAGGGGTAGGCTGGCGTTAGGAGGCTAACGCCTAGATAACGCCAGGGTAAGGCTGGCGTTATGAGGCTAACACCTGGATAACACCTGGATAACACCAGGGGTAGTCTGGCGTTATGAGTGTAACGCCTGGCAAACGCCAGGGTGCCCAGGCTTGTCGATTAAAACGCACGAGTATCGCCAGGTAAGTTCATTTTACGATTTTCTTCATCTTCAAACTCTCTCTCACTAAATTTTCACTCTCAAGCACACACCTAAACACTTGTTATCTCGCAAAATCGCCTCAAATCACACCGCACTCATCTTCACTACATAACAATCACAACACCTTTAAACACCCCATTATCACCCACAACACACACAAGATCTGCCCAGGGTACAAACTCATGGTAAACTTCATCCGTCTAACACTCATCAAGATTTGAGGTATGATTCTAACCTTATACTTTACTCACTCGAATTTGAGCTGGTGANTCACTGGTTTGAGACTGAAAGAAGAGTCTTCACTGACCAATGCTAAGCGTTATGCCAGGGATGATGGCTTCATGGCCCATCTCTATGGGATGATGGATTTGCAGTTGCACATAGGAGGTCGTCCGGCGTCGGTTAATGAAAGGGAGGAGTTGGATCAGAGGTATCCGCTCAATGCTCATGCTATGCAGATGATAGGAGCAGGTGAGGGGTACAGGCTCCCAGATGATGAAGATATAAACACGCCTGATGATTCTGATAAGGAGTTCATACAATCGGATGGGGATGCTGATGGAGAGGATGAGTTTGAAGAGGAATGGAGACCATCCGATGATGATGATGCTGAGTGAGCAGGATGTATCTTGCATTTTGTTGTGTTTTTTTTTTTTGCTTTGTATATCTATGATGCACTGAGGACAGTGCATGAACTAAGTGTGGGGTGTTGTATATATGTTTTGTGTGTTGTTTGTGTTTAATTTCGTTTAGTTTTAGTTGTTATGTTCAGTGCAATATTGTAGTTTGTTTGTTTTTAACTTTATGTTTTGTGTGTTGTTTGTGTTTTATTTCGTTTAGTTTTAGTTTTTATGTTCAGTGCAATG
>ML410760.1:1889-16678 GCA_005239525.1 Nicotiana knightiana
GGGGTTGGAGTTTATTTGATACATTGGTACACTTTGATACATTTGGTCTGTTATAATTTAATGATACTTTTTCTTTTCTTATTTGTATTTATCTATCTTATCTCTCTCTCTCTCTCTTATTATGTATATATTCATTCTATCTTTAGTAGTTTTTGCTCATTAGCTTCTTTATCTTTTCTTTATTAGTTCTTGTTTTGTTAAGCATCTTCTTCTTATGATTTAGTAGATAATAAGCCTTTGGTTTTCTTAACGTCACGGTTCTTTCCAAAGGTAGTTATTGTGTGGACTGGGTGAATGGATGGTATGACAACCTTCTTAAGGGAATGAGTCTATTTTTGTGTTTAGGTAATAATAATAGAAGTAATGAATAAAAAGACCTAACCAAGTCATGCTCGAAGAGTCAACCATGCTTCAATTGGTACCAACACACTTAACTACGTGCTTATGGTTAGAGACAAGGTTTTTGAAAGAAATTGCTCTAGTTAGTGACTCTTGAGTTGACTTTGGCAACCATCGAGTGGTTTAATTGCACCATAGTGATCTTTAAACTTGAATGTGGTCGTTGTGGGCCCTCGACTCTATCCTTTTTTACAATCTAGTTGCGTGAGGGGTGAGATGAAGTGTTACTAGTCCAAGTATCTGTGCGAAGGGTCTACAACTTGGCCCGAATGTGTTTCAAGGTGAAATCCAAAGTTTTGCTTAGTTTGAGAAGTGATTGTAGTCTTTCCTTGGCCCGTTGCAGCTTTCTATTGCCAACCAATGTCGTTATCACTAGTCAACCCCTTTGAGACTCTAGCCTTTCTCATTTGATAACCATGTATATAAGCTTTTACCCGTTTTGTTGTGCCCCTCTCTTGGCACCTGGACTTTCCTTAACACTCTTGTGAAACAAATGGCTTGAAACATAAGTTTGGGGGAGAGGTGAGGAATTTGAAAAATGTGTCAAAGGAACAAAAAGAGAAAATAATTGATCTTTATGAAAGTGAAGGCAAGAAAAGAAAAGAACAAAAATAAAATAAAAATGCAAAACGTGAACAAGTGGAAGATTTGATGGATTCAAAAAGAGGTAATGATCCCAAACATTGAGTGATCAAAAAGGGAGAAAAAGAATGAAATGAACAAGAAAGGGTGATGTTAAGTCTCTCTAGTGCCTCTAAGAATTGGCAATTGTGAGTCGAGAAATGAAAGGTGCAGTGCTTAAGGAAAGGTGTAACCACTTACCCATATGGTATCCTATCCTTACCCAAAATCCTTCATTACATCCCTAAAGAAGTCATACTTGATTTAAAATCGAGTAAGCTTACATTAGTGGCGATCTACATGAGGAGAAGACTTATGGTACTTGAAGTCGTACTTGTGACTTTCTCTTGTGAGAGATGAGTGAGTCTTTCATGAATTTTCGGACTAAATGCTAATTACCTAAGTGAACTTGGCAAATGGAAAGTACAGGACAAAGATTTTGGAGTCCACCATGACCTACATGATAGAACAAGAGTCCTTGATGAGTAAAGAAAATTTTTGAAGCTCAAATGTAACACTAGAACTATATGTGTATGAATATTTGACTTGTCACCTTGTTGATAATGCATGAATAGTGTAGGTAATTGTTGGTCCCAACTGATGTGTGAATGGCTCACATTTGACTCGTTGAAGTGACCCTTAACTTTAGGAGGTGAGAACTAATTTATTTGCTTGAGGACAAGCAACGACTTAAGTTTGGGAGAGTTGATAAGTGGAGATTTTGACTACTTATTAGCACCTTTTTGCTAATGTTTTAGTCTGAAAGTATTGATTTATGTTCCCGAAACTAATGAAATTGTGCAAATTACAGGAATGTTAGAAGTTTGGCCTCCCGTAATGAAATCTGACTCAAAAAAGAAGTGTTCTGAATCACAAGGCAATAAAGGGCGCACAAGCAAAGAAGTGCAGTCCGCAAAAGAAAGTGCGGACCGCAGAATTCCATCACAGCTGCAGACCAAGTAAAAGCACCCAACAGAACTTTGCCAAAGTGCGGACCGCACAAGAACTGCGTGGTCGCATAACAGGGTCTGCACTGACAAATGATTCAAAGTTTAGAGAGTGTACAAAAGATCAAGTCCTGAAGCCTTGTTGAAGTGCAGACCGCACAAGAATTGTGCGACCGTAGATCATACTTCGCAGTCGCAACTGCAGAACCCAATCTCCTGCCAGTTGAAGAAATACGTGGATCACACATGGAATTGTGAGGCCACAGAACCTCCCGAGGGTCATTTTTGTCAGCGAATATTGGCCTACTATAAATAGACGAGTTCCACAATTTTAGGTCAAGTTTCAAAGTTTGAGTTGCTGTAGCCGTTACATTTTTCCATTTTAGGAAGTTTGTGATTATTTTAGCGTTTAAACATTATATTTTATCAATTTAATCTTTGATTATGGGCCTATTTAGCTTTTCTTCTTTATTTTCTTCAATTCCCACTATGAGTAGCTAGATTTTTACTAGGGTTGTGACCCAACCTAAGTGTGTAAACCTTATGGGTACTTAATTTAATACTTATTTATGATTGGGTGTTTATTGTTTAGCTTAGTTCATGCTTCAATTTTAGAATTAATAGTAGCAAACATTGATTCATGCCTTTTTGACTTAGTCTCTACTTGAGAAGGATGGACCTAGTCTAGGATAACTTGGCTAACAAGGAATTTGGTTAATTGAGAGTTTGATTAGCCTAATTAAAGGATTCAAACTAGAGATAGTAAGAACCCGACTTGAGCTCATATCAACTATTTTGTTTGATGCCCATTTGGACTTGAAAAATCCAAATTGGCTAAAATCACTCTTTGACCGAGAGGTATTGAGTGGGTAACATAGAGTTGAGAGCTATAATATACCCCAATAAACAAGACAAGTATTAACGTATTTAACCCATTAGGCGAACACCTAGGTCATGGTCACATCCCTAGGCTTTCTAACTATTTGGAAAAAACCAAAAACAATCATTCGCTTCTAGTTTCTTCTCTTTGCATATAAATGTTAGACTAAAAGTAGAATTAGAAATCAAAACCTTTTATGGAAGTGCAAATTTAGTTAATCCATTCACTTTCGTCAAGTGTATAATCCTAACACCCAGTGTAACTCCCTATGGAAATCGACCCCGACTTTTGTTAGATACTATTCTTCCAATGATTGTTTCCACTCACTATTGAGTGAGGATTGGACGTGGATCAATATCCAAAATTGTAATAACTATAGGGGTATCAAGCTACTAAGTCATACGATGAAAGATTGGGAGAGGGTGGTGGAAGGGAGGGTGAGGATGAGTGTGACTATTTCTTAGAACCAGTTTGGTTTCATGCCGGGGCGTTCGACTACGGAAGCCATTCATCTGGTGAGGAGATTGATAGAGCAGTATAGGACAATGATGAAGGACTTTCATATGGTGTTCATTGAATTAGAGAAAACATACGTCAAAGTCCCGAGAGAGGTTCTGTGGGGGTGTTTAGAGGCTAAAGGTGTGCATGTTGCCTACATTAGAGTGATTAGGGACATGTATGATGGATCTAAGACACGGGTCAGGATAGCGGGAGGAGACTCAGAACACTTCTCGACTTTAATGGAGTTTCATCAGGGATCAGTCCTTAGCCCATTTTTTGTTTTCCTTGGCAATCGATGCATTAACGTGATAAATTCAAGAGGAGGTACCATAGTATATGTTTTTTTGGATGATATAGTTCTTATTGACGAGACTCGAGGAGATGTTGACGACAGACGGGAGGTTTGGAGGCAGACTCTTGAGTCTAAAGGTTTCAGGCTGAGCAGGACCAAGACGGAGTACTTGGAGTGAAATTTTAGCGAAGTTACCCAGGAAGTGGACATGGGTGTAAGGCTTGATGCATAGATCATCTCAGAGAGAGAGAGAGAGAGAGAGAGTTTCAAGTACTTTGGATCTATAATACAAGGTAACGGGGAGATTGATGAGGATTTCACGCACGAGCAGGATGGATGAAATGGAGGCTCGCCTTCGGTGTCTTGTGTGATAAGAATGTGCCGCTGAGACTTAAAAGGTAAGTTCTACAAGGTAGTAGTTAGACTGACTATATTGTACGGAGTATAGTGTTGGCCTGTCAAGAACTGTCAGAAGATGAAAGTAGTTGAGATGAGGATGTTAAAGTGGATGTGTGGGCATACCAGGTTAGATAAGATTAGGAATGAAGTTATTCGGGATAAGGTTGGGAGTGGCCCCTGTGGAGGATAAAGGCGCGAGAGGCGAGGTTGAGATGTCTCGGGCATGTTAAGAGGAGAAGCATAGAAGCCCCAGTTAGAAGGTGCGAGAGGTTAGCCTTAGAGGGTATCAGGAGGGGTAGAGGTAAGCAAAGAAGTTTTGGGGAGAGGTGATCAGGCGAGACATGGCGCACCTAGAGCTGACTGAGGACATGACTCAAGATAGGAGAGCGTGAAGGTCGAAGATTATGGTAGAAGTCTAGTAGGTAGTCGAATGTTTCTCTTTGTCTCGCTCAGTTTGCTAGCATTAGTGTTAGTATGATATACTTTTATTCGTTGATTGATATTACTACCTAGAGTTTAACTTCTTTCTTGACTTCGGTCATATTTTATCTTGTTGTTATTCCCATTTGTTGTCATTACTTTTTTAATCCGTTCTCCAGCCGAGGGTCTATCCGTTCTCTATTCATCTTTTTAGTTTATAAACATTGAAAAGATTAAAAAATTAATATAACACATGCTTACATTGATTTCAACAAAGCAGCTCGTTACACTTTAGACTAGTTGATGTTTGGTCAAAATCGACTCAAAATTAAAGCTTGGGTTGATCGAGCTAGCTTGGCTCGAATCAATTGGTCTGATTGATCGCGTAACATTTATTTTTAGGTTCATTTATTTATTTTGTATGGTAATTAATATATTAATCTAAATATTATAAATTAAGTTTGTTATTTTATACTTTTTCATTTGTAATTAAGTTTTTCATAATAATAGAATTAAGCCTCTGAGTCGAGGGTCGGATTTTACTGAATTGTTACGGAGGCAGGATCTCCATGAAGGGGGTTCAAAACTTTTTTTTGTAGCTAGTGAGAATTGAACGTATGACCTCATCAAGGTTTCGAACCCCCTTGACCACTAAACTACACTTCTGAGTTGTGTTATGGAGGTTCAAAACTTAATATATAAAGGTAAAAAATAAATTTTGCCTTATATATACAGTATAATTTTTTGGCGAAGGGGGTTCGGATGAACCCCTCCCGTCCCCCTAAATCCGCCCCTGAAGCCATACATTATTGGCAACCTAATATAGATCAAATTTTAGTTTAAATTCAGATTATTAATGAGGTTGAAAATAGTACATTATTTTTGTTATTGTCGACTTATTCTTTTGACTCTAAAAGTTCTATTTAGCATTCTACATTTACTTTTAGGACATTCAAATTTGATACTATAAAAATTCATGTAATTCAATTCATCATAATTTTCTTCTCGACTTAAATATTCATTATATTAAATGTGTGTGTTTTAAATATAGGTTAGGTGCTAAAACAAGAGATAAAAAAAGTTAAAATTTGGCATAGATTTTGTTTCCGATGATGATGAATTTTGAATGCTTCGACATTTTTTTTGTACTTATTTTTATATGAAATAAACTTGTAATGACATTGTAACTTAACTCCTACCCGTTTCCATATTTAAGTAAGTTCGATTGAATTCTGCTTGGCATCACATGCCTAACCAAATACTATGAAAATGGGAGGAGAGAAAAATGAATTTATATGTCTTTCTGGTTTGAGTGCTTTCTACCTCTAGTGTTGAGCTACCAGTCAAAGGAGAGTTTTATCTTCCTTTATTGTGAAGCGACTAAGAGCCTGTCTAGACATAAAAAAAAAATTCACTTTCTTTCGAAAAAACTTTTACTTTTTTTTTTAAATCACTATTTGGCCAAAAATTTCTAGTTTTTACTTGAAGATGAATTTTGAAATTTTTCGAAAATTTAAAAAACTCCAAAAAGCTATCTTTCAAAATTTTCACTCAAATCAATCACAAAACTTCAAAAACAATCCAAAATAATATTCATGTCAAAACACAACTCTAATATTCAAATACCATTTTCACTTGACATTAACGTCTTCCCGGTTAAATTTACTTCCCTTTTAAACTTACTATTGCTCTTTTCTTGTTTGATAGTGTATATAGAATTGTTGAAATAAATAGTACATACAAGGAAAATTTTAGGACCAATTGCTTGCATCAGACTTGACAAATCCAACATGAGATCATACCTTTCATGTTATCACGAACTTGACTGCTAAGATTGGCAAAAAGGAGACCAGCAAAACTAGCACGAAAAAATGCAAAAGGAAAAGATACTGAACAATTACATGAACAGTTCAGCAGATTATCATGAATGGTTCAGTGTTTTGTGACAGAAAGCAGCAAGGGGCTTTGTTGGTACCGATGGAAAGACACGAAAGTGATGCAGCACATAAGAGTCAATGAAGTTGATGAAGATCGCGGGAGACCAAAGTTCAAATTCCAACCGAAACACAAGACGCCAAGTTTTCTCTTCTCTTTGCCTAACCTTGGTGGACAGAGTTATCCACTACCTTTATCACTAGGAGGTAGGTAGCAGATACCTGATGGAATAGTCAAGTCCCATGCCAACTGGCTTGGACATTACCAATATAAAAATACAAAAATACAAAACTGTGAATTGATGAGTTGATCTCGGAACAGGATCAATTCTTCAAGAGGAAGCTTTTGACTGGCATGCAGCAATGAAATGGACATTGAAATGCAACATCAAAAGGATCTGCATTCACCCTAACTGCTTGGATTTGGTCGAAAATGTGCTAGATGAGCCTAACTTTGATTTGCTATAGATCTCATTATAAAAAAGAAGAGTCATTCCAGCAAAGTGACTTACAAACTTCTGTTATCTAAAAGGAAATAGGGAATCAGAGTTCTTTTTTAAAACTATTTCTGCAAATGAACTTTTTACCAAGTCCGAAGGAGAAACAATGATTTCATCAACACCAACATGGAGCATTTACTCAATGGTGCAGAGCTAATAGGTTCATCAGACCAACTACAACTATCCATAAGAAGGATGTTATGAACCAGATAAACATGAACTAAATCCGAAAAAAAAAAAAAAAGAAAGAGCTCATAATGTCATAGATTGGTTATTGTATCTATGACAAATATTATTCCAGCAAGTAAAAGAAAAGCATAAAATTGCACTTCTTAATTGGGAGGGGGAAAAAAGCTTCAATTACCCTATATCAATTATGACCTTGATATATAACCAGGAAGAGAGTCATCACAGTTCTATGTGAAGAACTTTGTCAAAGCAAAAAGCTACTATGACCGGGCCAGCCACATCTCCAATTGCGCATCCTGAAAAAACATGATTTATTTAACTAGATATATTGTAAAGATGCTGTTTGTTAAAGGTATGGAAAAGCATACTATGAACTTACCAATCCACTGGCCAGTTGTCGGGCGGAACATCATTGCTCCTATCCCAGCGCCTATAGAAGCGAAAACAAGAGATGCACCACATCTGACACTAGCAACGTAAATCTTCCTTCCTAGAAGCTGAGTTTTTTCTGATCTGTCAAGCATGTCATCATCTTGTTTAGATTTGAAAAATCGCCAGATATCAATGCCAACTTGCACAAACCATGATGCCAAAACTCCCAGAAAATGACCTGATCAGATAGTAGGAAGGTGAATAATCAAGAATTGTGGCTAGTCTAGGTGAACCAGAAGAGAAGAATAGTATTGCCATATAATGTTAAACCTCTGCAAGTTGTTCTTGTGACACTGCAAAAATAGGTCACACTTGGCATTCCCCTTTGAGCCTTGCGTGCAGCTGACTTGGGAACATCTGCAGAAATTGATAAACGCTAGGTTTCTTTCAATGTCAATCAGAACAAGGACTAAAGATTTAAGCTTACAGACAAAATAAGAAAGTACCTTTTAGAAGCTTCCATGCCATGCGCTGTGAAACATAGTGGACAGCTACTCTTTCCAGGACACGTCTCGTAGTTACAACAGCAGTCTGACCAGAAGATACATAATGTTAATTGCAAACAATATTTAGTGCATGATTTGAAGCATTATTAGAGAGAGCGTTTTTTAAAAGCAACAAAACTTAACCATTAGGTCATTTTAAACTACTAATATGGGAAGCAAGGTATACAAAAAACACATCATTCCAAGAAAAGGTAAGACGTAAGAAATCAGTCAATGGGCCATAATATACTCAACAAGGAACTCCTCCATTCTCAACAAGGAATCAAGTCTATACTAAACTCCCTTCTCCAGTCAACCCATTATAAAAGCAAATGTAATGCATAATGTGATAAAGCATTCCGCTTCCAGGAATTGATGGAGATGATATTTAATATGGCTACTACGCCAGGCAGCTAACAGTCAATCTATCTGAAGATAAAAAGAGTGCTTATGACATGGAGAAACATGAAGGTGCGAAGTTTCCATACAAAAGTGAAATATCGCTTACTCTTTTTTGATAGTTTAAACTTAAATAAAAATACAGTCCAACTTGAAAAGGAGAGGTATGCAGCTTTGTAGAAACGGAGGAAGAAAGCAGGATATTATTTTTGCATTGCCAGTTACTGGGCAGATTTGGAATCTTTTTTGGTATATTTTTGGGATAAATTGGATGATGCCATCAACTATAGAAATAGCTACTCCCTCTGTCCTAATTTATGTGGCGGTGTTTGACTGGCCACAAAGATTAACAAAGAAAGGAAGACTTTTAAATTCGTGGTCCAAAGTAAGCCATAGATATTTGTGTGGCAAGTGGCTGTAAATCATCTCATCAAGGGTAAACAAGGAAATATAAAGTTGAATTATTTCTAAATAAGGAAGTATAACACTCTTTTCGGGACAGACTAAAAAGGAAAGTATGACACATCAATTGGGACAGAGAGAGTACTAAAAAGCTGGATGCTTTCTAAAAGGAACAAAGAGTTGAAGAAATCTGGAGAACCATTCCAGAATGTGTTTTTTGGACAATCTTGAGAGAGGAAACAGAAAATTTTTGAAGGGAAAGCATCATCAATACATGTCTTAAAACATAGATATTTTATGTAAACTAGCATTCTGATGTATATGATGTGAAAAAGTGTTAAGAGTTTATCAGTAGCTTAAAGAACAGTCAGACATAGTAATATCCGAAACAGCTGTTACATAACGCCTAGCACCATCAGAGTGCTTGGCAATTTAATAGTAATGAAATCTTTTTGCTTACGGATAAGAAAAAAAGCTAAAAACAAAGAGCTCTCAATAAATAAGACAAAATACCTTCAACTGTTTACATTTACTATTTGTTTTGCTACACTGTTTACCTGGACCACCTGATCGTCGAATGAACACAAGCTATTAGCTATAACAGATGTTGAGTGAACCTCTAGGCTCAAGTGAAATAGATCAAGATGTCACAAGTTAGTTGATGCCTCAACACTCAAACTTGCCTATGCATTATAAATTTCCATTAAATTACAGCTCAGTCATTCTAACTATCAATCTTTTATATTTAAGGCAAGATACAAGTACAAACTTTTAAATTGACCCCAGAAAACAAGCACCTCCAGTTTTGGATGAATTTTTTTCATCTCCCAGAAATGCAGGGATAAACGAATCCCCTATAATTACAGAAATTAAAATTTTCTTAGGACTTATCCTGCCATCCTTTGGCAGCCTATCTTCTTGACCAATCAAGACAAGCAGCTTCAATTAAGCAAGTTAGCCATTATATACTGCAAATACATGCTACAAAAAGTTCTAGGACCAGAGCATGGAAATAAAAATAACAAGGCAAACCAAAGAGAATACTGGACGAATGAAATATCACTAGAGATGTATCATTTAACACTTTCAACAAAAGATATAGAAGAAAAACTTAGGCAGTTGGTTAAGTGACAAGAGCATAGCATGGAGAAATGAGGGGTCGGGGAGCAGTTCTGCAAGTTTACCTCACGACCAATCTGTTTCACTGATTTCTTGAAAGGAGTCACCAAATCAACACGGCGATCTTCCTCAGTATCCTGTAGGAAATCCTCATCATCCTCATCCTCCATGTTAGCACGGGGCTCCAGAAGAGGTAAATAAAATAGTAGGAAAGATCTCAAGGAAGTCAGTGCAAGATTCCTCCACATAAATGCTGAGAATAAAGGTTTTAACTCAATGCTGTATTGTTTGGTACTGTGCTTCAACGACTCATACTGAAAGTTAATTATTGATTCACTCGGTATGCTAGAAATATAATCTTCAGAAAATCCCGTGCCAGCATCGCAAAATGCAACTCCTGCTGCACCATTACTGTCAAACCAACACGTAATCAAGGTTTTGCTCATAGTAGAAACAAATTAGTGTCGAGAGGCAGAGAATGACCTTATTTCTTATGACAGAAGACGGGGACAAACATAAAGAAAAGAATCTAGTAAACCAACTCGTGTCGCTGTAGTCTGTTCTAGCCTGAGAAAACTAAATTATTTAAATCAGCAAGAAGCAGCTAGCTAGCTACACCAACCCACTCAGACTTGTGAGCAGTAAAGATATTTGCAGGCAATTGGTGTTGCAGATCTTATAGAGTAATTAGTGATGCTGGAGAAGTTAATATGAGAATTACAGTTTGCTTTACGAGAAATCCCCTAATGAGAACTACAGTAACAGATTTCTAATAAATTCCATCACAAATGAGTCAAGTTTGAAACAGATATCATAGTAGACATTACGCTTTAACCAAATTCTAAATCATTAAGAAAAAGAGCATACAATCAACAAACTCCAGAGACCACATTATCCAATCTGATTTCAAGAACTTAAAACTTAATATGTCATACGCTAAAGGATTGCCCCAGGGATTAATTTGGTCTAGTGGGAAGAGCACAGCTCGTGCTATGTGGGTTAGGCAACGCGGAGAAGGATAGAGGGTTGGGCCCAATATCCACCGAGTTTCGAACCCACTAGCCCTACAGGATTTCCTGGTTAAAAAAAAGTGTCATACACAAAGGTAATTGATCTTGTCACATTCAATCACAACCCAAAAGCCCCTAACTAGGAAAACTAGCACGAGTTCTACAAAACAAGGTTGCCTCCACTAATTGAACTATGAATAGAGTCATAGGATCAAGGAATGCAATTACCAAAGGTCATAATAACTTGCATTATTTCTTTAACCATCATGTATTCAACCACTGGAATAAGGAGCACATTACCCAACAAACTTCACATTACCACTCTCACCTCAAAAAATCAGAACTTAACCCGCCAAACACAAAAGAATTTCTTTTTAGCTCATTAAATCACTACCCGAAAACAACTAAAAGACTAAGTACATTACAAAATCAAATATAATGTCACTCCTATAGAGCCCCTATTATTAAATTAAAAACATAAATAAACATAGCATATATAGTAGTAAAGAGCAAGGAGTATATAGAAATACCCAAAAAAAGCCCTAGCAGCAAAAGGGTAAGTGGCAGCAACAGAAGAAGCAGCAGCAGCTGAGGCAGCAACTTTGGCTGAGAAAGCGCCATAAGAATTAAGGGTTTGACCAGTAAAGCTTGGATTTTTCCTCAGTAGATCCAATACTATTGCTATTCCCGCCATTGATGGGTTGTTTATTGAGAAACTTTTTTATTCTATAAATTAAAAAAAAAAGTGTATCTTTTTTATAATGTAACTATTCAAGATTCAACACCATAACCAATTTCTTGATTTGAAAAAACACTCTCAAACACCAAATATGAGCTAAAAATTACTTGTCTTTTTGGAGTTAAGAGCAGAGAATATATGGAAAGAGGGAATTAAAATTGTGGGTATAGGGTTGGAGCTGTTGATGATGAATCCTGAGAATTGATTTTGATTGTCCGAGGTGGCAACCAGTATACATGAAACAGGAATAGGAAGCGCCGTATTTGTCTGATTTCAGGATGTTGGGTGTTTCTTGCAAAGAGGCTAACCCATCCAGTATCCAACCAATGTATAACTCATAAGAAAAAATAAAATATAAAACAAACTAAAATAAAGTAGGATATCTAAAAAATAAAAATAAAAAATAAAAAACCTAAACTTGACATGAATTTAGGGATGTTCGTCGATCGGCATGGTACGGTTTTTAGATATTTGGGTTTGATATTTTTGGTATTTGGTTTCTTAAAATGCTATACTAATACCGTACTTAATTAAATTCGGTATGGTTCGATTTTTCTCCTTGCGGTTTCGGTTTATTCGGTTTGGTAACTTCGATTTATTCGGTTTGAATATTAACTAGTGCATAGAGCCATAGACGATGATATTCTTAATTAAAGTACTCAAAAATACAAAATTAAAAACGTTTGTTGACAAAAGTTTTGTCCAAAACAGCAAACACCAACATAGAAAGAGAAAACTTAGAGAAATATCTTGTTGCTTGCTTAGAGTTAATTGATGAACTTAGAGAATAAAGGAAAGTAAAATTTTAAATTTTCTGTATTTAAGTTATAATTAATAAAATGTGTATTGTGTAATATAATATATATTTCGGTACGGCATCGGTATTTCGGTATTTCTTTTTAAAATACCAAATACCATACCTAATACTAATTTTTTTTTTAAAACTTAAACCAAATACCATATCGAATACAAAAATATGGAATACCGAATACCAAAATTTTCAACTTCGGTATGGTAATTCGGTATTTACCAAATTATGCACAGCCTACATGAATTATTAATGCACCCAAATAGTAATTTGTAGTATTAATTACCTCATGAGCTCGGCTATTTAATACTTTGTTTGGTTCATTTTAATTGATTTTTGGTTGTTTTCACACATATTAAGGAATTCATCTTTTAGCATTAACTAACAATGAAGTTGACTATACTAACTTTAATTTGTTCATCGGAAATATAACAAATACTTTTAGACCTAGACTCTTTACTTCAGAGCAATTTTGAAAAAAAGAAGTTAATTTCTTCTTGATATCTAAAAAAAACTAAATATTGTTGACCAAAAAAAAAGAAAGTCAAACAATCAATTAAAGTGGATCGGAGGAAGTAGTTGTTACCATGGACCTCGATTTAAACTAAAAATAGTTGTATGTAATCTACTCCCTCCGTTCACTTTTAGTTGTCATGTATTCCATAAATAAATTTTTAATTTTACTTGTGACTTTTCACATATTAAGAGATAAGCAATTTATTTCTCCTGTTTTACCCTTAGCATTAACTATTCATTCCAAATCATTTTTCAAATTCATTATGACTATATATCAATTAATATGGGTATTATGATAAATTATACATTTGATTTATTATTTCTTAAGGGGTGTGCAGAGCCAATGATGAACAAGTAAAGTGAATGAAGGGAGTATAATGTATAGTAGTGTATAATTAATGGCATAATTTATGTTTAGGGAAAAATTATTGGTCTACAAATCCAACAAAATCAAGATATTCCATAACCATAAGCACCGGTTAGCTGTATTTTGGTCTTACTATATGTTGGTGAACATAAAAGTTCACTTTTAATTTGTAAAAAGTGGATCCTTTTTGTACAAATAAAGACTGAAACCCTAAAACTAGCAGAAATATAATTAAGGTAACAAAATTATAATTAAGTTTATTGGTAGAGCCGTCAATATGGGCTTGGCCCGTTGGGCCAGCCCAACCTAGTCCGTGATTTAGTAGGATTGGACTAGAATTTTTGGAGCCCGTTTTAGAAAAAGGCTTTTAAGCCCGACCCGAGTAAGCCTGTGGCCCGTGAGGCTTGACTGAGGTTGGGCTGGACCGGCCCGTGGGCCTAATAAATTTTTTTATTTAAACTATATGAAATATAGAATGTATATTGCCCCTATAGGAACTAAAGCTTGATCTTAAGAAGTTCCAAGAGATGGATATTGTCATGTATTGGAAGGACCATTCTAGAAATATCCCGATCTTTTAGTGATGGCGCGTGATGTACTTAGTATTCCTATTATCACTATAGCATCAGAATTAGCATTTAGCATTGGTGGATGTGTTTTGACAAAGTATAGAAGTTGCATCCATCATGAAAATATCCAAACACTTGTTACTACTCGAAATTGGCTGCACGGCTTTTCACAAACTCAAACTGGTAATATTTTTTTTACGTGAATTTGAATATTATTAGTTTTTAAAATTTTCTTAATATTTAACTAATTAATATTGCATGTGAATTATAGATGTAGATGGAAGTGAAGATGTTAAGACAACCTTGTTACAAGCGGATTCAAATGTGTTTGATGAAAATGACGTGTTGTATATCTCATAAGCATCATGGACGTTCTCTTGAATAGTTTGTATTGAGTTTTGACTTTTAGTGAATGAAATATAGTCTTGTCTTTTACTTTTTAAGTATTTTTTTGTGATATATTGGAACAATATAAAAAATTATTAAGTTTTGCAAAGAATTTTCTAAATATTTCTTAACGTTTAAATATTTTCTTTTAAGGTTATAACTTAAAGAAAAAATATAAAATTATATTTTAAAATATTTATGGGTCGGCCCGTGGGGGCACACGGCCCACATAGAGCTTGGGTGGGTTGACCTAAGGGTGTCTAACGGGTGGGTCGGGCCGGGCCGGTTACATTTTTTTTTAACCGTACGGGTTGCGGTTACAGTTTCTTACCGGTTAATTGTTAACGGGTTTAACGGGTTGGGGCTTATCCGGGTAAAAACGAAACCGTGCGGGTAGGGGTACTGCTGGGCCGGGCCGGGCCGGGTTTCAGTCTTTTTAATTTTTTTTTCAAGTTTTTGTACATGTATTGTAAT
>ML410762.1:0-126149 GCA_005239525.1 Nicotiana knightiana
CTTCGCGTGGCTTCTTTTCTGTTAGAGTCATATCCTAATTTTAGAATGAGGTTCGGACAAGTTACAAAGCCGGTGAAGCTTCTGTATTCCCGATACGCTGCCCCCCTCGGCTCGAGTTATCCGCTCGGGTAAGCCAGGTCTAGAACAATACGCCCATCATTCAAACTTAGAATAACATAACCTCATACCGGATCCCTAGTAGGTACGTTGTTTGCATCACGTGCATTTGACTTTGGGGACCCAACACATGGGTTGGGTCTGTCTAGGACAGGTGCACCCAGAATTAAAAGACCATCCTGATGCATTTTTACGTGCTACTTGTGCATTTATTTGTTTTAACTTATATGTTGACCGACTTCTAGAGTAGGGAAAGAAATAAAGAAAAACCAAGAGCGAGGTAGGATAGAAAGACACTCGGTTCTGAAAATCCCAATATTCGAAAAATCTCGAAACTCTGCTGAAATTTTTTAAAAAAGGGGTGTCATTTTCAAAATAAATCATGCTTTTCTGTGCGTCAAAACTTACCGAACTATGCAAGTTTGATTCTCACGGGATGTGAGATACGTAGGCAACCCTCATCGAGTCCGGCCTCGCTTTTCCAAAAAACAAAAGAAAAAAAATAAAAACAATGTTGTTATAAATAAATCTAGGTGATGCTGCTTTTTCCCAAATAGCCAGAAATGTCCTGACGAGACGCCGGAAGGCCATATTGCAAATTAACCACCTATGGCCCTTTTTCTAAGTTTTTTCCACTTAGCAAGCACAACCCTAAAATCTTCCCTTTGAAGTGCTGAAAGGCCGTATTTGCAAAGGCGGCCTTGAGTCATTTTAGGTTATTTCTCCTTAAACAAAAATGTGCAGGATGAGCACTGTTGACAATATACCTTTTCGAGTCATAGATGAGATTCCACAAGGATTCCACATGTGGTGAAATGATCTTCGGGAGGTCGGCAAGCGTTCTGTGACAAAGGCTTTAGGTGGGCTCACCGGTCTTCTGAAAATTAAACCAAGGGTTGACATAATTGAAGCTTTGATGCCAATTTGGGACCCGACACACAATGTTTTCCACTTCTCTGATTTTGGGTTGACCCCTACACTAGAGGAGATAGCAGGGTATGTTGGTCTTGACGGGAATCTAAGGCATCAATATCCAGTAGCACCAAGAATTGTAACCCCTCATAAGTTTTTGGATCTTCTGACTATTAGTCGAAAGGTTAAGGATGAAAATTTGGCCAGAGGATTCTACACATTCCATTTCCTATACATCTGGGTATAGGGTACCCACGGATTTGAGGCTCCGGACACTAGTTCGAGTCATCGGGGAAATAAAAACAAATGGAAAGCACACAGAGGTTTGGCCTTCGTAGTGGCATTTTAGGCACTTTGATATGCCCAACGAGTGACGGGCATATAGAATTAGGGTTTGCAGGAATGGCCGACTTTATGGTCAAAAAGGCCAATGGAACTATCATACTGATGATTCTCGCAAAAATTTACCAAGCTTTAACCGCTTGTCGAGCTGGGACAAAGTTTTTCGAGGGTTGCAACTTGCTTTTTCAAATGTGGTTGGTAGAACATCTTTGTCATCGCCTGGGTTACATGAACTACAGTCTGAACGGACTCAATTGAATTGAAGAATATGGAAACCGGGTAAACGGTCATGAGTTGCCAGAAGGTACTATGGCATGGTTCACATATTTGGGTTCTTTGACCGCAAATCGAACTGAGTGGACTTTTAGTTGGCTCCCGGTAAATGAGGTTATTTACATGTCTGCCGGAGTGTGCTTCCTTTTATTGATGGGTTTTCAGAGTATTCAGCCGTATGCTTTGTATCGGGTCCTACACCAATTGGGCAGATACCAAACAATCCCTCATGATGAAGATTTGAGTCCACAGGTTATTGAACTATGCCCAAAAGCCACATTCCCAGAATTAAAGGTTCGGCAGATTTGGCACCAATGTAGGTTCCTGGAGCCACAGATTCAAGTACAGGATTTTTCCACGAGTGAAGTAGAATCCAACTATGCCACATGTTATGATAAGAGACTTCGGGTCGATCAAGAACCAGAACAGCCCGTGAAAAAGCCTTATGTCCAACAATATACCAACGGAGCGCGAGAACAATGGGTTTGGTTATCTAAAGAAAAGGAATACCAGACTACTATAAGCTAACTAGGAGAACAAATTGGAAAACTCAAATTTGATAGTAGGTTGCAGACTGCTCAGGATGAAGGGGAAAAGAAGAGGTTTGCTAGGGAAAATGAAGCCCTCCAAACTCAAATCCAGAAAATAAAAATAGCCGCCGAGACACCGATAAGAAGTGAGAGACATGAGAAAATTATAACCAACCTAAGGCAAAAAGTGCATGACTTTGGTTTTGACTAGACGAAAGCCGAGAAGGACTTGCTAAATGCTCAAGAAAAGTTGGCCAAAAGTGCGGAAGAACATGCCAGATTAGCCCATCAATTTAAGTAGAAATATGAAAAAGAAGTAGCAACTTTGAAGAACAAGTTGGTCTCCCTTGAGAATGAAATGGTACAACAAAAATAGGATTTTAAGGCAGAAAGAGAGCATTGCTACGCATTGACTTGCCGGCTAGAAGAAAGCATGTAACAGTTGCAAGACCAAAACAACACTGATACACAAGTGTTGGAAGCTCAGGCCCAGCAAATCAAACGGTTACTTCGAGAGAAGGGTTTCGTCAGGATGAGAATCAAAGAGATAGCCGATTATGTCGTAATGAAATGTCACGAATGTGAATACATGACGAGGTCTATGTTTTTTTCTTCCGTGATGACCTTTGTTCACCAAGTGATGGCTGACCTAGGCCGCCTTCAGGAAGATATTGCATGAAGGCTCACGCAAAGACCGACTGATGTCCCGCAGGCTCCAGAGTACCAGTGGAGGCTCTCATGTACTTTTGACTTTCGAGTTTTTGAGTCTGTACTTTACTACTTTCTCGAGTTATGTTCAAAGTTGTTTTGTTGTTTATTTTGAGTATGTATGTTTTCTTTTGTAGTCGTCAGTACTTATAAGTTCTTGTAATAGAAAACCAAATAAAAAGAGATTTTGTTAATGAAAAAAATGTCTTTTGTTAATTCGCATTTATTTCCTGAACTACGTAATGATCTGATTCATGCGGAGTCATGATACGTAGGCAATCCCCATAAGATTCGATCATAGCCATAAAATTTAAAAGAAAAGAGAACAGAGGGAGTGAAAATGAAAGAGCGAAAAACAACAAAAAAGAAGAAGAAAAAAATCAGTATTTGAAAGATAAAAAAAGATAGCAAAGCCGGGATGAAACACACAACCATTGCAAAAACATTTAAAAACGTTTAACTGCTTAGGTGCATTGCATCCCCAATATGCGATTCCTTATTTGTTAAATGTCTCAAACTAACTAGGTTGTTGTGTGTGCAAATAAGACATGTCCTATTTTAGGTGGTTGGTTTTGGGGTAATCTGGCTCCCCATCCTTACTTCACAAGATCCAAGGGAAGTATTGCCATGGCCTCCAAAAGTCATCTACCCATTATGGAGCCTGAGGATAGCTCGATATAAGCCATCCCACAGTCAGAATCTGCAGTAGCTGAGGAAAATAGAAGGTTGCGTTACCGTGTGTTAGAAATGTGGGACGCTTGGTCCAATGGTAGAGCACCACCTAGTACAATCCCCAGATTTCCTGAATTGCTCCCCAGGACGGTAAGAACCACCAACGTCCCCATCCCGGTGACCAACCCATTCATCACATTTGGATACCCCACTATATCAGCTAATTTCACAGGTAGGCCTTCTGAGGTTTTCCCCCAGGCATCGTCTTCGGGAATATCTTCCACAGTGTTCACTATACCACCAACCTCTACTATGGCACAACCAATAGTGCCCAGGCCATGCTTTGAACAGTCAGCTTTCACTTTTCAAGTCCCCCAATTTCAACTAGACACTGCTCGTGTTACCCCAAACTCTTACCCTCAGCACCCGCTGTGTGAGACCCATGGAATAGGAAAGAATTGTGAGGAACCTCGAGCAAGAAGAAATAGCTCGGAAGATGAAAAGCATCGAACAAAGTCTTAAGAATATGCAAGGCCTAAGTGGCCAAAAGAGTGTTTCATATGTCGATCTGTGCATGTTTCTTCACGTTCATTTGACTGTTGGTTTTAAGACGCTAAAATTCAAAAAGTATGACGGGTACAGAGACCCGATCACCTATTTGAGAAGGTATTGCATCAACTGAGAGGGGCGGGTGGAAAAGAAGAACTTTTGATGTCCTACTTTGGGGAGAGCTTGACGGGAATTGCATCAGAATGGTACATGGACCAGGACATCTCCCATTGGCATATATGGGATGACTTGGCCCGAGATTTTGTCAAGAAATTTCAGTACAACGTTGACATAGCTCCAGATAGGAGTTCCCTGACCAATCTCAAGAAGAAAACCACAAAGAGTTTCCGTGAATATGCTATCAAGTGGCGTGAGCAAGCATCCAGAGTAAAACCACCTATGGATGAGGCAGAAATGGTAAATGTTTTCTTGAAGGCCCAAGAGGCCGATTACTTTCAGAACATGATGTCTGCCATGGGCAAACATTTTGCAGAGGCCATAAAAATTAGGGAAATGGTAGAAAATGGTCTGAAACTGGCCGAATCATAAGTCAATCTTCTTTGAGAGCCACATCCCAAGCCATCCAAAACAACTTCGGAGGATTAGCAAATTGAAAGAAAAGGGAAGAAGGAGCCATGATGGCTTCAGGTTCGAGAGGCCCTCGTCGACCCCGTGATCATTCTTACCTGACTTCACGAACCCCACAACACTACTACCCCCATCAAGATGCAGTATACGCCATGGCACCGTCTCTTTACGCGGTGATAAATGCTCAACCTTATACACGGCCACAACAACACTACAACCAGAACCGAGCTCCACCTCCCAGAAATAACCATCCTTACCAAGATCTATATAACCCGTCCACCGCAAAACAACTTCCAACATAATACACGCCCCCGTGAGCCTCCAAGGAGAACGACTTCACCCTTATTGGTGAGTCATACTCTAGTCTGTTTCAGAATTTAATCCAGATGGGTCTATTGCAACCTGTGCCTCCAAACCGGCAAAATCCAGAATCTCCATCATACCGGCCCGGTGCCAGATGTGCCTATCATTCTGGGGTAGAGGGTCATGATATAGAGGACTGTTGGACTCTTAAGAGGGTAATTGAGAATCTGATAGAGCAAAAACGAGTGGTGTTGAGGGACAAGGATGTTCCCAATGTGACTAACAATCTATTACCGGCTCACAAAAATGGGCCGATCATTGGAACGATCTGTGAGGATAAGGAATTAAATCCAGCTTTGAAAGCCATCATTGCCATTGCCGACTTAGAAAAGAGACCCAAAGCAGTGGTAAAACAAGCTAGGAATGAGAAGAAAAGCATTTCAGCTCCTCAAGTTGCAGAAAAGGCCGTGGAAACAAAACTGGGGTGGTACTTGTTAATGATGCCATTCTCTATGTGCCTAGGGCCCCAAGGAAGGAACAACTCGTGTTGAACACTCCCAAAATATTTGAGCAAAGGAAAGTTATGTTGGAGGTGCCAAAGTCGTATGTGTCCAAAGGGACTTATGTGTGCGAGGGACGGTAATTTCACCAAGGCTGACTGAGCCCGTGGTTATAAGTCGCGCACCATAAAGCCCTATGAGAGACCCCACTGCAGTTCCTTGGAATTACAAAAAGACAGTGATCATGTACAAAGGAAAGGAAGTCATGGGAGAAGTAAATGAAATGAACCAATCTGGAAAGTACCATAACCTGGAAGAGCTAAAGAAGTTAAAATTAAATAAGGAGAAAAGATTTCCACTCAAGAAGCCTGTGAGCGCTGAAAAAGCGTAAGAGTTCTTCTGATAAATGAAAACTTCGGAATATGCCATAAATGACCAACTCAGGAAGACTCCTTCCCATGTTTCACTTTTATCCTTGCGGATGAGCTAAAATGAACATCAGAAGGTACTCCTAAAAACATTGAATGAGGCATATGTCCCGATCGAATCTTCAGTGGATCAATTGAAAAGAAAGGCTGAGAGATTTTTCGAAGTCAATAGGATTTCCTTCATTCGTAATGACTTGCCTCCAGAGGGAGCCGCCCACAATAAAGTCCTTCACTTAACTGTCAAATGTGAAGGTTATTATGTGAAGAGGGTCATGTTAGAAGGTGGGTCTGGGGTCGACATTTTCCCTCTCTCAACGCTATAGAGGATGGAAATTAGAACAGAAAGAGTTAGACCAAACAATGTCTGTGTGCACGCTTTTGATTGCGTCAAGCGAGATAGGATAGGGGAAATCAATTTGATTCTAACATTGGCCCCGTGGACTTTGAAATGACTTTCCTGATTCAGGACATGGATACTTCATATAATTTTCTCCTAGGAAGACCATGGATCTATGCCGCAGGAGCTGTGCCCTCTACTCTCCACCAAATGGTCAAGTTTGAACATGAAAACCAAGAAATTGTCGTCCACGGGGAGGATGAACATTCCATTTACAGGGACTTGCCAGTCCCGTGTCTCGAGGCTAGAGAAGGAAGTGAGCACATTGTCTATCAAGCCTTCGAAACTGTGGTCGCTGACCAATGTGAAGAAGGGGCCCCATTTCCTCAACCCTTCTTATCAAGTGCATCGGTCACGGTTGCTAGTGAAATGATTAAGCATGGCACAAGCCCGGAAAAGGGCTCGGGGTATCACTACAAATCCCGACATAAAATGGGCCGATGAGCTCAAGAAAAATAGATGGGTCCTTCCCCAGCCAGTCCCGCATCTTGCCAAGTCATTTATTAAGCCAAAGTATGTAGAAGAAGAAGAAGAAGAGGACTTCACAGACGACGAGATTGAGGACATTTGTGAGGCAATGAAACAAATGTTGTACGAGGTTCACATGGTACAACCAAGGAAAGGCACAAGCACTGCTGAGGTGCAGTATATGAGGCCAAATGCTAAGCTTCAAAATTTGAGGGCTACTCCATTCCCTGTCAAGAGGGAATCCCGGTAGTACAGTCTTGCCATCTTTTCTGCATTACGAGTTATTTCAGGGGGTAACTCGAATGTTTTTATTTTGTTGTCTTTTAATTTCAATGTAAACCCTCCTATTTTTAATTTAATGAAATGAAATCAGTACTTCATCGTCTATAGATCTCTCTCCTTATTTTTTTTATTTCTGATTTTGCTATTTTCTTATCTTTTCCTTTTTATTTCTAATAATGCGGACTTAAATAACATGACATACTTGCAGACTTCATGTCCATATCCTAAAACATTGTCTAATTGTGAAAAAATTAATCAAGAACTAGAATATGATGAAGATGAGGATTTTAGGGAAATAAATCGAGAATTGTAACAATTTGAGAATAAGCCTAAGCCAAACTTAAATGAAACTGAGCTAGTTAACTTGTGCAGTTCAGAAGAGATCAGAGAAACCATGATAAGCATTCACGCTAGAGAAAAAAGTAGAGATGCATTGATCCAAATTTTGTTTGAATTCAAAGACGTGTTTGCATGCTCCTACGATGATATGCCAGGACTAAGCGTCGATTTAGTGGTACATAATTTGCCGAGTTATCCCGGCTGTCCACCTATCCAGCAAAAGCAGAGAAAATTCAAAACAAACACCAGTGATAAGATCAAAGAAGAAGTCACCAAACAATTGAAAGCTGGTGAGATCCGAGTAGTCCGATACACAACGTGGTTGGCTAATGTGGTTCTAGTAACAAAGGAAGACGGGAAAACCTGAGTGTGTGTTGAATATAGGGATTTGAACAAAGCAAGCTCCAAGGACAACTTTACGTTACCAAACATTCACATTCTTGTCGATAACTGTGCCAAACATGAGAAATAATATTTTGTGGATTGTTACGCTAGGTATCACCAAGTTCTGATGGATGAAGAAGACACATAAAAAACAGCTTTCACCACACCGTGGAGCACTTACTGTTACAGGGCCATTCCATTCGATTTGAAAAACACCAGGGCAACTTACATGAGAGCTATGACCGCCATCTTCCATGACATGATGCACCATGAAATTGAGGTGTATGTGGATGATGTGATCATTAAATCCAGAACACAAGAAGACCATGTGCAAGATCTGAGGAAATTCTTTGAGCGTCTGCGCAGGTATGATTTGAAACTGAAACTAGCTAAATGTGCATTCGGAGTTCCATCTGGGAAACTTCTGGGTTTTATAGTCAGTCGGAGTGGTATTGAGTTAGATCTAGCAAAGATAAAATCTATTCGGGATTTACCACCCCCGAAATCCAAGAAAGAGGTCATGAGTTTTCTAGGGAGGTTGAATTATATTAGTAGATTCATCGCGCAACTTACTACAATGTGTGAGCCTATATTTAAGTTGATAAATAAAGACGTGGCAATCAAATGGACGGATGAGTGTTAAGAAGCTTTTGATAAATCAAAGAATATCTGTCAAATCCGCCAGTATTGATTCCGCCTGAGCCTGGAAGACCCTTCTTCTTGTACTTGACAGTCCTAGAAAATTCTTTCGGTTGTGTCCTCGGGCAACATGATGTGAACGAGAAGAGAGAACAAGCCATATACTATTTGAGCAAGTAGTTTACCGGTTATGAAGCCAAGTACACTTCGTTGGAAAGAACTTGTTACGCCCTAACTTGGGTCGGTCAGAAGCTCAGACGTTATCTGTTGGACTACACCACATATCTTATAACCACAATGGATCCTCTGAAGTACGTATTCCCAAGATCAATTCCCATGGGATGGCTAGAAAAATGGCAAATCCTGTTCACTGAGTTTGACATTGTTTATGTCACCCGCACGGCAATGACAGCCCAAGCCTTGGCTAATCATCTAGATGAGAACCCCGTTGATGATGAATACCAACCCCTGAGCACTTATTTCCCAGACGAGGAGGTAAATGTAATTCCAGAGGACACCAATGCAAAAGGTGTCAGGATTGGGGCAATTTTGATTTCTCCCACTGGTCAGCACTATCCGACCACATCCCAGCTTCGGTTCTTCTGTACGAACAACACTGCCCAATATGAAGCTTGCATTATGGTCATGAACGTGGAAGTTGATCTTGATGTGGAAGAAATATTAATCATGGGAGATTCTGATTTGATCATTCGGCAAGCCCTAGGTGAATGGGAAACTAGAGACATCAAGCTTATCCCATACAGGAAACATGTGGAAGATCTTAGCAAATGGTTCAAGTCCTTTGAATTCAGGTATATTCCTCGATTCCACAATGAGTTAGCTGATGCACTGGCTACCTTGGCTGCAATGCTGCCGCATGTGGGCGATGTCCATATTGACCCATTGGAGATCCAAATTTGAGAAAGACATGGTTATTGCAATGCAGTTGAAATAGAACCAGATGTTCAGCCATGGTATCATGATATCAAAAGGTTATTGAAAACAAAGAAATACCCCGAGCAGGCTAGTGGAGACCAAAAGAAGACCATTAGAAGGCTTGCCAGCAGTTTCTTCTTAAGCGGAGAAGTTTTGTACAAAAGAACTCCAGATCTGAAACTTTGAGGTGTGTACATGCCAAAGAAGCTGAAAATATCATGAACGGAGTGCATTCGGGAGTATGCGAGCCCCAAATGAACATTTATGTCCTTGCAAAGAAAATTCTGCGGGCAGGTTACTACTGGATGACCATGGAAAATGATTTCTTCAGTTTTGTCCCGAAGTTCCATCAATGTCAGATACACGGTGACATGATTCATGCACCGTCTTTAGAGTTGCATCATATGTCAACACTTTGGTTCGTTGCTTGGGCTATGGATGTCATTGGGCCAATCGAGCCAAAATCTTTAAATGGGCATAGATTCTTCCTGGTTGCCATCGATTATTTCACAAAGTGGGTTGAAGAAGTCAGTTTCAAAGCCGTCACCAAGAAAGCGGTGGTCGACTTCGTGCATTCCAACATTATTTGTCGTTTTGGTATTCCAAAAACTATCATTACACACAATGTTTCAAATCTGAACAGTCACTTATTGAGGGAGGTATATGAACAGTTTAAGATTACACATCGTAATTCTACCACTTATCGACCCAAAGCTTATGGAGTTGGTTAAACGGTAAACAAGAACATCAAGAAGATCCTCAGGAAAATGATTCAAAGTTCTAGACATCGGCATGAGAAGCTGCCTTTTGCATTATTGGGTTATCGCACAACCGTGCGCCCATCAGTTGGGGCCATGCCTTACTTATTGGTTTATCGCACTGAAGCTGTAATACCTGCAGAAGTTGAAATTCCCTCTCTTAGAATCATTGTTGAAGCTGAGATCGAGGATGATGAATGGGTCAAGACCTGATTGGAACAACTGACTATGATTGACGAAAAGCTGATGGCCGCAGTTTTCCATGGCAGTTGTACCAACAAAGAATGGCCCGTGCCTACAACAAGAAAGTGCAGCCTAGAAACTTTGAAGTGGGGCAACTCGTTCTTAGGCGTATTCTCCTGCATCATGAGGAAGCGAAAGGAAAATTTTCTCCAAATTGGAAAGGTCCGTACATTATAAGAAAATTGTTGCCAAAATGAGCATTGTACTTGGGTGGCATTGTAGGAAATGACCCCGAAACGGCTGTCAATGAAGATGCGGTCAAAAGGTATTATGTTTAACCCCTTTCGCGGTTTTAATACTCTACGATTGGGATGACGAAGGCTTTCATTCTCGCTACCCAAACACTACCAACCCTTGCAAACCCTTTCAACCGGTTCTCTTTCTCTTTGATTACCCTCTTTGGAATCTGAAAGTCATGTAAAAAAAGTGTTGAACAAAAATTAAAAGGAAAAGCAAAACAAAAGAAAATCAAAAACAAAGTTCCTTGAACTACGTTCGACTTGATTCCGGAAGGATACGTAGGCAACCTTACTCTAGGGTTCAGTCCCACCAAAATAAAAATCCACATTTCCCCAATGAAACTGGGGCAGAAGTTATAACGGTTCGACGTTGGTTCCGCCTAAAAGGTTCCAAAGTTGTAACCCGATCCAAACCCTTTTACCCAAATCCTTTTCAAGTCCTTCTGAGCAATCAACGAGAATGTTTTAAGTAGAAGAATATAATTACTTGGATATGTTGCCACCAAATGAGAGAAAAAAATAAGAGAGTCTTATCAGTGAAAACCCTCATGGGCACCATGAAGCAGTGGTAAGCAGAGAAATTTAAAAATAGAGTCTTGCTATTGAAAAATCGTGAAGAGCACCATAAGGCTACGGTGAGAAGAGAAATGAGAGAGGTCAGCTGGTGAAAACCCACAAAGGGCGCCACTGATCAGAAAAAGGAACCTCACAACCATCGCATCAATAGAGTCCTGGCAATGTTTCTCGATTTTGAGGCATAAGTTGTGATGAATTTATGGGAGTTGGACGGTTTACACAGATTAGGCATCCAGTCCAAGAGGCATGTCATGTTCATTAAAGTCCGCATGCACTCCAGATAAGTCTTTCTTTCCTTGCCCCGAAAGGGATACCTCCCGTCTCAGTTCATTTGTCCATTTCATTATTTGTTTTTCTTTGAATCGCTTTCGGTCTAATTTTGTTCTAAAGCTAAGACAAAGAAAGGATGGAAAGATTGATTTACAGGGATTTTTTTTAACACGAGCCAATATTCAAGAAGGCACCCAACCTCAGCAGGTGCATCGAGTCGACTTCGACAGGTTATGATGGCCGATGCTTTGAATTCAAAAACTCTTCTAAAGAAAGGAAATCAAAGTCAAATGCCCCCAAAGGCGAAATAAAGTTGAAAAAGGTTAAGTCCCACGTGATTAACAATCATGGTAAAGTTCTGGAAAAACAAAGTTTCTCTAGGGGCAGAAATAAGATTGGTCCTTAGGGAACAAGAAGTTGTAGTTGAGATCATCATCAAAGAAGTCGGACCGAGATCAAGTGACTCAACGCTCAAGGACAAAATACCAACCACCGTTTCAAACTAACAAATTGTTCTTTGTTTGAAAAATAGGAAACAAGTGTAATTCAAAACAACCTTGCCAGAAGCAGGTGCAACAAAAGGAAACCGTGTAGAGGCTAAAATAGCTCTGCAACTATAATCACTCCAAAAGGGAAGTCACCTCCAAATTCTTTCCTGCATTTTACTCGTTATCTTAAAAAAATGAAGAAATTGAAATGAAAATAAAGAAAATTCAAAATCATGGTAGTATAAGGTCTCCAATTCCTAGTTGCATTTTCCGACATGGGGTCTCCACTCTCTAGTTGATGATTTTAGACATAGGATCTCCACTCCCTAGTTGATGATTTTTGGACATACTGTATCCACTCCCTATCCACCTTTCCAATATAGGTCCTCCACTCTCTAGTTGATGATTTTTAGACATAGGGTGTCCACTCCCTAGTCGATTTTCCAACATAGGGTCTCCGCTCCCTAGTTGATGATTTTTAAACATAGGGTCTCCACTCCCTAGTTGCCTTTTCAACATAGGAACTCCACTCCCTATTTGATGATTTTTCAACATAGGGTCTCCACTCTCTAGTCGATGATTTTCAAACATAGGGTTTCCACTTACTAGTTGATGATATTTTAGACATAGGGTCTCCACTCCCTAGTCTCTTTTCCAACATAGGGTCTCCACTCTCTAGTCGATGATTTTCAAACATAGGGTTTCCACTTACTAGTTGATGATATTTTAAACGTACGGTCTTCACTCCTTAGTCTCTTTTCCAACATAGGGTCTCCACTCTCTAGTCGATGATTTTCAAACATAGGGTTTCCACTTACTAGTTGATGATATTTTAGACATAGGGTCTCCACTCCCTAGTCTCTTTTCCAACATAGGGTCTTCACTCCCTAGTTGACGATCTTCCAACATAGAGTCTCCACTCCCTAGTTCATGATTTTCCAACATAGGGTCTCCACTCCCTAGTTGATAATTTTCCAACATAGGTCTTCACTCCTTAGTTGATGATATTTTAAACGTACGGTCTTCACTCCTTAGTCTCTTTTCCAACATAGGGTCTCCACTCCCTAGTTGATGATATTCCAACATAGGATCTCAACTCCCTTGTTGATGATTTTCCAACACAGGGTCTCCACTCCCTAGTTGATGATTCTTAGACATAGGGTCTCCATTCCCTAGTCCCTTTTCCAACACAGGGTCTCCACTCTCTAGTTGATGACTTTCCAACATAGGGTCTCTACTACCTAGTTGATGATATTTTAGACATAGGTTCTCCTCTCCCTAGTTGATGATATTTTAGATATAGGGTCTCCATTCCCTAGTCTCTTTTCCAACATAGGGTCTCCTCTCCCTAGTTGATGATCTTCCAACATAGGGTCTCCATTCCCTAGTCTCTTTTCCAACATAAGGTCTCCACTCCCTAGTTTATGTTTTTAGACATAGGGTCTCCACTCCCTAGTCTCTTTTCCAACATAGGGTCTCCACTCTCTAGTTGATTTTATTTTGGACATAGGGTCTCCACTACTTAATATCTTTTCCAATATAGGGCCTCCACTCCCTAGTTTATTTTATTTTAGACATAAGGTTCCACTCCCTTGTCATTTTTCCAACATAGGGTCCCCACCCCCTAGTTGATTTTATTTCAGACCTCCACTTCCTAGTCTGCTTCTCTAACATAGGGTCTCCACTCCCTAGTTACTTTAATTTTAGACATAGGGTCTCCACTCCCTAGTTTCTATTTTCTTAGGGTACACCAAGCCCGACCTTTTTATTGATTTCCAATAATGAAGTAGTATGGAGTTTTGTTACAATAACTCACGAAATTTTTCTAGTGAAAATTGGGGCCAAAAAAATTTCGTTCGTTTGTTTTGGTGTCTGAGCAGGTTTTTACCTCGAGGCACAGGGTTCGAGACAACCAAAATAAGTCTCAATAAAAAATAGATAAAAAATTGAAAAAGAAGTGAACTCAAAGTAAAAAAGCGGAGAAAAGATGTGGACTGCTCAAGACATGATTGAAGTCGCACGCTATACATGTCCCACCTTGATCCGAAAAGCTGAAGAAGAATGAACTAGCGCCTGCAGCTAACAAGCATCAAGATTCAGAGTAAAATCTGTGTGAAGAACCAACCAAGACTCAAGATCAAGTTTCAAAAGACTATATATAGGAATCTTGTAACTCGTAGCTGATAGACTTAGTTAGTCTTTTTCATTTTTGACTTTGGTGTAATAAGGAGCTCAACAAGAAGCAACAACAGTGAAATCACAGTTTCCCAGTAGTCCCAGCTACCAAAACTCCCAGAACTACACTGACCTGATTACTTTATAGCCAAGGATATGTAGGCAACCTCCGAAGCAAGGTTCGATCAAACCTTTTAAAATGTTTTCCAAGGAGTAACAAATCGGAAAAATTGCTATTAATTGCTCACTTTATCTTTGTGCGAAAACTCTTCATGTTTCCGAGTAAAGAGGGGCAGCTGTGAGCACCTAATTTTTTCCCTAATGCAAATTATTCCTAAAGATATTCCAAAATAGTTTTTAATTACTTCGTAGAATTATAGGGATTTTTCCTCTTTTTTTACTTGATTTGTTTTGGGCGTATTTGTGTTTGGTGCATGTTAGTAGCATTTTAATTCTTAAGAAAAATAATAATTTTTTTTTAATCATTGTATTTTTATTGCACAATTAGTTGCATTTGCAAAATATTAAAATACCAAAATACATTAGTTATTTAAGTTAATTAATTGTTAGATATAGTAGTGTAAAAGGTTAATTTTCCAATTTAAGTTCTAAGTGTTATGTTAGTTGTTTAGTCGCTAAACATGAAAAATAAAGAAGAGAAAAGAGTTAGGGTTGCCAGCCAAAATCGAACCGGGTCAAGCTTGGAGGCCCAATGCACACAATTTCCGCCCCAGACCAAATAAAACCCAACGGGTCCAGCCCGATTTTTTATCCAAAACGATGCCGTTTCGTAACACTCAATCCCCACCATTCATTCCCTTCGATCCAACGGCTCAGAACTGATAAATACCTACCTTATAACTATCCTAACCCCTCAAACCCTAGACCCATCTTCCTCATCTCACCTCTCTTTCACTCGCCGCCATCCGCCACCCATCGAAAATCGTTTGTCGCGGCGGTTGTTCTCCAAACTTCTTCAAATTTTAACAACATAATCTACAACACCCCCCAATCATCATCCTACCATTAATTTTCCCAAACTCCTCACCAAGGTCGCCGAATCTCAAATCTACGATTACAGAAAACCTAAGGCTATCTCTTTCCGATCTTTTTTTTACTCGTTTTGGCTCGAACTTATGTGAATAAATTTCTCTTGACATGAGAAATTGATTCACGTTAGTTTGAGTCCCATTCGATGTCGCCGAGGTCTGGTCGAGCACTAGCCACTGGTCAGGTTTCAATCACCCCATTTTTCAGCTCGAAGGTATTTCCTACTTCCCAACCTTCCTATGTCCTCAATCTGTTTCATTTCGTCCGTTCACTGGCCGCGTGTTTTGTTAGTTTTATGAAATCATTTAAGTGTTTTGAACTGATCATTTGATGAATTCATGTTGAGTATGATCGATTATTGACTGATGTGCACATTGTTTGTTATTATTTTCTTCGTTTGTTCACCACCAGAATAAAGTATTTATAATCATTCTTTTAGATTTTGAATCTATTCTACGATAGGTTTTTATTTTATTAAGACTAAGTGAGAATTTTGATTTATTTTTTAATTGATAACTGTGCATAGTTTCACTGTAATCGATTAGTTGCTTTGGGTTTAAGAGTGTGAATTGGGCCAAGAATTAGGCCCAAATGTAGGTCCAGTCTGAGTTTGATTTAAAATCTGACAGAAATAGTAAAATGAAGATTTAGAAAGGGCATTAAGGGCTTTTGACTTTAGGAATCTTTTCTGTTACAACAAAAAGAAGTTTCTAGAAGAAAGAAAAAGGCTGGTCTTTGCAAAAGAAAACAAAAACATCTCAGATTTTTGGTCTAGGAGTCAACAAAAAAAGTTTAAAGGTTATAAATGAATTAGACAAATTAGGTTTTGTTGCTCTAAAAATCTTCTATAAAAGGATCCTCTTTCATTCGTTACGTCAAGAGAGAAAAAAGAGAAAAACGGCTGCTAGAAATTTAGGTCCCAAATCTGAATTTTAATAGGTGCTAACACACTCCAAAAAACAGAGATAAAACAGTCAAAAAGAGATTTGGAAATCCTTTTTTAGCCTCTTCGGATTCTTGCTCATTTCTAGCTTTAAAAGCTGGTGTTGATTTGAGGAAACTGTCAATTCTGGTGTTGTTGTTCTTCTGTTGCTGCCTTTTCTTTGTTGTTGTCCAGTCTTGCCATTTTCTTTCTTCATTTCCTTCTAGCCTTTATTTTGATATCAATTGATTCATCTGCTGTTTAGGTATTTCTCACGATTATGTACCATAATTTTGTTTCAGAAAAATGAATGCTTATTTGCTTGTTGTTGATGTGTTGTTGTGTTTCTTAACATATGGACCTGAATCTTAAAATAACTAGTTGGTGTCTTGTCATTAAGTTCTTCAAGGCAGGTCTAGCATGGTCTAATGATATGCTGGTGTGTTTCAGCCTTACAGGTTTAGCATGCTAGCTATAAAGATGCTATTTTGCATAAAAATATGCAGAAGTGTAGTATGAATACACTACAGTCGGTACCCAGTAAGTATCAAGACTAACCTTGGTGGGGTAGTGATGAGGTACAATCAAGACAATCACTAGTCTAATAACCTGTGCAACATAAGAATAAAAATAATAGAAGCCAATAACAGTGATAAAAATAATAGTCAACCAGTAAACAAATAGCAAAGGCAACAAGAACACCATGAATATTGCTCAAACGAATAAGGAACAAAGATACAACCAATTAATCAAGTCCCTCAAATATACGTCTTTCAAATGTAAGTACTTCAAGTATAAATCTTTCAAATATAAGTTTTGAAATATAATTCTTTCAAATAAAAGTCACCTTGTGACATCTCATTCCATAATCGTAAAAATATGGGTCTCGGCCCACTTTCATATTTTCACGGCACCTCGTGCCTATATTTCTATCATAACCGCATGGACAACTCACGTGCCAAAAATATCAATATATAAAATCTACAATCAATTTATTTTCAATTAAGTAAGGATACAATTTTCATATCAAGTAAGAAATCAACAAAGAAATGAATTTATTTTTGAAATAGTTTAAGTGAAGAAAATAACATTTCAATTAAACTAAACCATTCGATAAGCTCCTGATTTGGACATAAAACTTATAATTAAAATATAATAGTAATTTTTTATTTTAAAACAATTAATTCAAACAAGTACAAAAGGAAATACAAATCGTCAGAGTGTCGTACGAATAGCAAACACAATACAACAAGAGTAAACAATAGGGGCACTCCCGAGGTACCGCCCGTAGTTCCAAAAGTAAATGCACGACAAGGGAGCTCCCGAGGCATCGCCTCGTAGTCTCAAAAGTTAATATCACAGCATAATACAACCTGCACCTCAAGTGCTCAAATACAACATATCACAAATTGCACATCAAGTGCTCAAATATTACAACATGTCACAAATTGTCCATAGGCGACAACCAATTTCAAAGATACAACAAAATCAATTAATTCCATAGAAATTAGCTCAAGGCTCCACACAACATATATGAAACCTAAAAAACAACCATAAGGATGGAAAAGTAACTTAACATAGGACAATTCCTTCTTTATTCCAAATTTCCGATAAATATATAATGCCTTTTTTTAAACTTATTTATTAATTATTTGCAGATAGTAAAATTCATAATATAATTATTTCGGGAAATATCAAATCAACATACACCAAAAATTCACACAAAAATTCAAGTAGTAATGACATCAATTTATCATATAAAAGCAAATTCTACAAATAAGGATTTGAGGCATGGAAAATAGAGGATTAAATAAATATCCACAATTATTCAGTTTAATACGTAAAAATGCTTAAGACTTTAAACCAATAAGTTTTGCACAAATAATCTCGGGTACGTGCTCGTCACCTAGCGTACACGGTTTTTCACATTTCACAAATGGCACATAATATTGAATGTCTAAGGGTAATTCCCCCCTCAAGGTTAGGAAAGATACTTAATTTTACAGAGTTAGGCAGACGCTTCAAAATAGTCTTCTCACTTGAATTGTCCTTCGGACAGCTCAAATCTATCCAAATTAATTGTATAACTCCATTAAAATTCATCGGAAATAATTTTGGATAATAAAATATTGACTTAAAATTTCACATTTAAAAGTCAACCGAAAGTCAACGCAGGACCGCCTCTCGGAACCCGACATAATTTTTTACGTAATCTGAACACTCATTGTGATACGAATTCAACCATACCAATTTTATCAAATTCCGATACCAACTTGACCTCCAAATCTTAAATTTTCGTTCTTGAAAAGTTTTGCAAAACTCTTGATTACTTCCATTTAAATCCAAAATAAATGATTAATATAACTATACAATCATGAAGTATAATCACTTTCGGATATAGAACACTTAGCCCAATCCATATGGTGAAAATCGCCTCAAAAATCGCTTTAATCCGAGCTCCATAAATACAAATATGTTAAAAATGGCCGAAACCTCGGAATATAGCTACTACCCAGGTATTTAGTCTTCACGATCGCAGAAAAAGCCTCGCGATCACGAAACATAACTTTTCTCAGCCCAAAATTTTCCCTTCGTGATCGCGGAAAATGCTTCGTGATTGCAAAGAACAAGTGCCCAATTCTTCCAGACAGTCATAACTTTTTGTAAAAAACTTCAAATTGCAAATGGTTTAGATTTTTTGAAAACTAGAAACCAACCCTTTAATTCTTTGCTAATCTCCCAGTTCCTTATAGATTATGAGATATAAGCTGCCAAAGTCCGCCATGTGTAACACAACGCAATTTCCAAACTCTTCTCGGACAGGCTGTAGTATATCAACCATAACATTCTTTACACAAATCCAAATTCAAAATGGTTTAATTTTATGAAATGAAGACACAAAGGTCTACAATTTTCATTTTTGTATCATCTTCAAATTCTTTATAGATTGCGAGAGATAAGCTTCCAAAGTCGGGTCAGTGCAGATGAAGGTTTCCTCTGCCAGATTGCGTAAGGCCTTCCGCTATCGCGAATCACTAGCCAATTTTTCACATTTTACTCACCGCAATCGCGTCCTATTACACCCGATCACATAGCACACTGCTATAGCCAAAACAAGCAGCTACAAATGGCCTGAAATGGTCCGAAACCACCCCGAAACTTTCATCAAAACGCTTCAATTTATTCTACAAGTCTCCAAATCCAATTCTGGGCGCACGCCTAAGTCCAAAATCACAATACGAAGCTATTGGAATCATCAAAACTCCATTCCGGAGTCGTTTTCTTAAAGGTCAAATTTTGGTCAACTTTTTTCATTTAAGGTTCAAAAAATGAGAATTGTTCTTTAAATTTAATTCTGAATCCTCCGAAAATCAAACTCGACCGCACACAAAAGTCATAGTACGTATTACGAATTTTCTCGGGACCTTAAGTCGCTGAATGAAGCGTTAATTCTTAAAATGACAAGTCGGATCATTACACCCAAATTTTCTCACCGGACAAAATTGGAGGTGGAAAATCATGTTCAACTGTATTCTTTTTTAATGCATTCTTCATCCTTCTGAACACATGCTATACTAGCAAGAACTGACGATGACAGTCAAACTATGACTACTTTCGGCCATTTCTTAAAGTGAACGCTTTACCATTTTCTATGCATGTCACGACTCAAATCTCCATGCGTAAGACGTCATGACGACACGTAGTCTCTACGACAAAGTAAGCCTAACAAATTGCGGAATAACAAAAATGAAAACAAAAATTAACAAATAAAATGCAGCCGATAGTTAAATTACTAATAAGATGCCACTCAGCATGTACAATAACTAACACTCGAGTATAAACAGTATTTCACGTAACCCGGTAATCATAAGTCACAAGCTATTAAAGAAGAACTAAGTATCTCTATACACTAGAGTCTGAGAAAAGTGCGGAAAGGTAAACGACATATGAGGGAATAGAGGGGGGCTCTAAGGTTTGCGGATGCTAAGAGATATACCTTAAAGTCTTCGATATCTCACTGCTCACTGATATCGAGACTGATAAGAAGTACCTAGATATTCACACAAAACATGTGCATACAAGTAGAACGAGTACATCACAACGGTAACCAGTAAGTGCTAATCCTAAGCTCGATAGAGTAGTGACGAGGTCAGGTTGGGGCCCTACTGGGATATAATAATAAGACAAAATATATAACGGGAAGAGATCACAGAGAAATAATAACACAACACAATGAGATAAACAACAAGGGCGCTCCCGAGATACCGTCATGTAGTCCCAAAAGTAAATACGCAACAGGGGATCTCTCGAGATTTTCGTCCTGAAAGTAAATGTTCAACGAGATCTCCCGAGGTACCGCCTCGTAGTCTCAAAAGTAAATATGCAGGGGGATCTCCCGAGGTACCGCCTCGTAGTCCCAAAAGTAAATGTGTAGGGGGGTCTCTCGAGGTACCTCCTTATAGTCCCAAAAGTAAACACACAGCTTGAATTGATGGAAAAACAAAAACTAACAGCAAGAAGTCTACAGTTAAGGTTAATACAAATCAAGTAAAGATAGAAGTTCAACTAAACATGCTGCACAGATTTCAAGTAAGCATTTAAGACACGTAGACATGTGATATTAGACTAAACAGGATAACTACACATGCTGGTATAACTCAATTAAGATGTAACAAGCTACTACTCAGTGAAAAACCTGATTTTACAACAACTATCCCGTGTACGCACTCGTCACCTTGCGTTCACGGCGCTCACATATCACAGAAGTATAACAACAGTACCAAATCCTAAGGGGATTCCCCCCCCCCCCCCCCCCCCCCCCCCCCCCACAAGGTTAGGCAAGCCAAATAACTCAAACCAAGCTCAATCAATTAGTAAGAACGCCCTTTCCTCGATTTTGCGACACTGAATGGCCCAAAACTATCCAAAAGCAATTATATACCATAAATATAACTAAACTAATACCATAAATGAAGACTTTAGCAAGAAATTAGAAATTCTCCCCAACAAGTCGACCCGAGCCCACATCTCAGAATCGGGTAAAAGTCACAAAATATGAATACACGTTCACCCACCAGCTCACTCATATCAAAATTACTCAAATCCGACGTCAAAATCTCAATCAAAACTCAAAAATTTGGTTGAAGAACTTTTTCCCATTTTTTCCAATTTTCTCAACCCAAATCCGAAATTAAAGATGGAATAAATGATAGATTAGTGGGATATAACCAAAAACAAGTGAAGAATCATTACCCAACCGATTCTTCTGAAAATCCCTCAAAATTTTGTCCAAATCCGAGCTCTCTATCTCAAGTTTTGATAAAAATAGCTAAAACCTCGTTTTTGAAATGTTATAGTCTACCTAGGTAAAACCTTCTTCACGAATGCGGAAAATGCCTCGCATTCACGAAGCACAAAAAGCTACTGACCAAAAATCCTCTTACGCGACCACAAGGGCCCTCTCGTGTACGCGAAGCTTTACTTTCCAGACCTTACTCGAATGCGTGCAGTACTTCGCGATCGTAAAGGTTAAAAAGCCTGGAGCCCCTTCTGACTATTCCTCTGCGCGAACGCGTAGACTCAACGCTCCACAGGTTCATGAACACGGGAACAACATCGCGAACACGAAGGCAAAAAATCTTAACAACCCTTAACTCCTCTACGCGAACACGTAGAGGGAAACCTGACACCAGAATCACTGAAGCATCAGCCATCTTCCAGAGTCCAATATTGATCTATTAACCATTCGAAGCTCACCCGAGGCACCAGGGACCTCAACCAAACATATCTAAAATTCCTAATACATCATACTAATTTAGTCGAGCGTTCAAATCACATCAAACAACACTAAAAACACAAATCGCACTCCAATTCAAACTTAATGAACTTTAAAACTTCAAACTCCTTCAACCGATGTCGAAACCTATCAAAACCACGACCGATTGATCCCAAATTTTTCACACAAGTCATACTCAACACTACGGACCTACTCCAACTTTTAGAATCAGAATCCGACCCTGATATAAAAAATTCCACTCCCGATCAAACTTCCCAAAAAATTCAACTTTCGTCATTTCAAGCCTAATTTAGCTACAGACCTCCAATTCACAATCCAGACACGCTCCTATGTCCAAAATCACCCAAAAAAGTTAACGAAACCGACGAAACTCCATTTCAGAGTCGTCTTCACACACTTCCAACTACGGTCAAAATCCTAGAACTTAAGCTTCTAGTTTAGGGACTAAGTGTCCCAAATCACTCTAAAACCACAAACAAAACTTGCCCGCAAGTCACATAAGAAGAAAAAGATATGGGGATATCAGTAAATAGGGGATCGGGGCTAATACTTTCAAAATAATCGTCTGGGTCATTACAATGCAGTAAGGAAAAACTAACTTTCCAGCAGTTATCCTCCCAGACAATATTCCATATGCAAAAAAATCATTAATGGTCCATATTAAATTAACACGCAAGACGAAATTTTTCTTAGTTGATATGTCATATGTCTCAACTCCATCATACCACAATTGTTTTATCTCATCAATCAGAGGTTGAAAATATACTGCATACGGCCGAAATCGGAGAAGTCCAATTTCGTAGTCTCTATTATGTTCCGAGCCCAAGCTCGGAAGACTCGAAGTAAAGTCGGAGTCCGATCTCAAATTGCATACCTCGAGAGAGCACATCGAAGGCCCGACACGTCCTACCTCGAGGCAGTGTAAATTCGATGACAGTCAAGAAAGAGCGGAAATTTACAAGGGCATATAGATCAAGGCGTTAATCCTAGGATTGGTTTGTACAAATCCGTACTAGACGGTTATACAGCTGTACCAATAGTATTTTTTAATGTAAATAGAAATGTATTTTCCCCTCCTATATAAAGGGGACTCCAATTATTTGTAAGCATCATCATTCACTGCAATAGAACATTCTACTCTGCTTTTCTCGTTTACTGTGCTCAATATTATTCTACAGCTTTATTGCTCTTCATTTATTGTTCATACTTTATTGCTATTAACTAACCTCGAGACCCCGAGGCTATCGAGCTCGAGGCCCCCATTCCTTAGACAACACTGGTTTGGTTATCATTTCTTCTTTGCCTACACTTAATATTTCTTGCTTATTTACTAATATTGGAATAAATCACATATTTTTAGAACCACTAATCAAATATAATTGTTAAAATCATTTTCGAGGTAAACAATTTGGCGCCCACCGTGGGGCTAAAGATAATAGTGATTATTTTGGTGTTAGTTTTTTGATAACACACGTTATTCTTCACACTTTTTCTTGTCCAAAGATTCTTTGATTTCAAGTTAAAATCTGTCTAACTCAGCAAACGTGCGTGGAAATGACGGTATCCGATTCCATGGAGAAAATAATGCAACAGCTTCAAGGGCCGGTGTACCACCGCTCAACCCTAGGGTAGCACCAGCACCTAACCCCGTCGATGTTGGTTCACATATTTCTTTGCACGTCGATTTGGGCATTGATATACGCAGAGGGGACCAACCTGAAGCGCAAAGGACACAGGCTCAAGAAGAAAGAGAAGTCAGTCTACAAGTATTTTTTGAAATGTTGCAAGCACAACAAGTTGCCATCGCTCAGTTACAGAGTCAGCAAAAGACTCCGAGCGGAGCAGGACCAAAAACGACTCCTCGAGTTGAACCAACCCCAGAGAGATCAAGAAACAATGGGTCGGGAACTGAACCCACCATCATGAATTCTCGAGGAACTCACTAAGAGGATCGAGTCAGGAGAAAAAAGGATTGAAGACAACGATAAAAAAGTGGAAACTTATAACTCGAGGGTCGACCAGATCCAGGAGCACCTCCGGTCTTGAAGGGACTGGATTTGAAGAATTTTGTACAAAAACCATTTTCACCAAGTGCGGCTTCAAAGCCTATTCCGAAGATGTTTCGGATGCTAGACATCCCAAAATACAACGGGACCACCGATCCCAACGAGCACATCACCATATACACTTCTGGTATAAAGGGGAATGATTTGAAGGATGACGAGATCGAGTCTGTCCTATTGAAGAAATTTGGAGAAACATTGTCCAAGGGGGCCATGATGTGGTACCATAACCTGCCCCCAAACTCTATTGACTCGTTTGCCATGTTGGCAGACTCGTTTCTGAAGGCACATGCTTGTGCCATAAAGGTTGCAATAAGGAAGTCCAATGTGTTCAATTTCAAGCAAAGAGAGAATGAGATGTTGAGGGAGTTCGTATCCCATTTCCAGTTGGAATGAATGGCGTTACGACCAGTCTCCTACGAATGGGTTGTATATGCCTTCACTCAGGGGATGAATGAACGAAGCTCAATAGCTTCGAGGCAGCTTAAGCAGAACTTGATCGAGTATCCCGCCATAACTTGGGCGGATGTGCACAAAAGGTACCAATCGAAAATTAGGGTCGAGGACGACTAGTTGGGAGCCCCCTCGGGCTCAGTTTATCCAAGCAAGTTACTAGCAAAGGAATCAAGAAGTCCAGAAAGGGCGCCGAGGCTGAACAAGGAAAGATATCAGCAATACATCGAAGACAGGAGGAACACTTCAAGGCGCAACATTCCTCGAAATGGTCGAAGAGCAGATCGAGGTCAGAATTCTCGGGGACTCATGAGTAGGACCGGGTTCGACAGGTACTCGGGACCGGTGGAGGCTCCCCGATTATCAGAATACAAATTTAGTATCGATGCCTCAGACATCGTATCGACAATTGGAAAGATTAGAGATACTAGATGGCCCAAGCCCATACAGACCGATCCTTCTCAGAGGAACCCAACTTAATGTGCAAGTATCATGGAACTCATGGTCATAGGACTGAGGACTGCATGTAGCTTAGAGAGGAGGTAGCCCTATAATTCAACGAGAACCTTCGAGAGTTTCTCAGTGCCCGGGCCAAAACAATTTTCGAGAAAGAGATGCAAACAGGAAGAATGAACCAGAAGAGCCTCAACATGTCATTCACATGATCATCGGAGGAGTCGACATCCCACAAAGACCCATATTCAAGCGTACCAAAGTATCTATCACCGGGGAGAAGAGATCTCGGGACTACATTCCCGAGGACACTCTCACATTCAGTGAGGAAGATCTTGAGGCTTTATCTCAGGCTCACAACGACGCACTGGTAATCTCCATCCTTTTAAATAAATTTCAAGTTAAACGTGTTCTCGTAGATCCAGGTAGCTCGGCAAATATAATCATATCTAGGGTCGTGGAGCAGCTCGGACTACTCGACCAAATCATACCCACCTCTAGAGTCCTGAATACATTTAACATGGCGAGTGAAACAACGAATGGGGAAATCATCCTCCCAATAAACATGGCCGGAACTATTCAAAAAACCAAGTTTCATGTCATTGAAGGTGACATGAGGTATAATGCTCTATTTGGAAGGCCATGGATCCATAGCATGGGGGCAGTGCTGTCAACTCTTTATCAAATGATAAAGTTCCCAACAAAGGATGGCGCGAAAACAATATATGGAGAGCAGCATGCAGCTAAAGAGATGTTCGCAGTACACAACTTGGCACCGGTATCGACACCATCTAACTCGGAGATGTCAAAAGACAAACAGGTGGCCAAATAGCAATCACAGCCCGTGTCCTCGGCAGATCCCGAGGAACAGATGATCGAGGACCAGATGGTCCAGGACGATGAAGATTTCCTTACCCCTCGAGACTTCATCGCCCCCGAGGAGTCAGATGCGACGAAGTCCACTATCAAGGAGCTCGAGCAGGTGGTATTGGTCAAACAACTGCCGGAACAAAAGGTATACCTAGGAACGGGATTAACTCCCGAACTCATGGAAAAACTCATTCAATTCCTTATTGATAACATTGATTGTTTTGCTTGGTCCCACTTAGATATGACAGGGATCCCACCGGAGATAACCATCCATCGACTAAGCGTCGACCCCAGGTTCAAACCGGTAAAGAAAAAAAAGACCTCGGTCCGAGGTAAAACATGCATTCATCAAATATGAGGTAACCAAAATAGGAATTAAAGTATCCCGAATGGCTAGCTAACGTAGTGGTAGTCCCTAATAAGGGAAATAAACTTAGAATGTGTGTAGACTACAAAGACTTGAACAAAGCATGCCCCAAAGATTCCTTCCCACTGCCCAACATCGACTGTCTAATCGATGTTACGACTGCCACGAGATCCTTACTTTTCTCGATGCCTACTCCGGGTACAATAAAATTCAAATGAACCTGGAGGACCAGGAAAAGACTTCGTTTATCACGAAGTATGGTACATATTGCTATAATATAATGCCCTTCAGGCTAAACAAATGCAGGAGCAACATATCAACGCCTAGTTAATAAGATGTTCGAACATCAAATAGGCAATCTATGAAAGTTTACTTTGATGACATGATAGTTAAGTCCTCTCACAAGAGGACTATTTGACCCATTTGCAGGTAACGTTTTATATCTTAAGAAAGTACAACATGAAACTCAACCACGAGAAGTGCGCTTTCGGAGTCGGCTCGGGAAAGTTCTTATGTTTCATAGTATCGAACAGGGGGATCGAGATCAACCCCGAAAAAATCAAGGCCATCGAGGGAATCACCATCATAAATAATGTGCAAGTCGTGCGACTGAACAGACAGATAGCTTCTCCTGGCCGTTTTATCTCGAGGTCATCAAATCGAAGTCATCATTTCTTCTCCCTACTCAAGAAGAAAAACAACTTCGCATGGACCCTGGACTGTCAACAAGCCTTGGAAGAATTAAAACGGTATCTCTCGAGCCCTCCCTTGCTTCATACTCCGAAAGAGGATGAAACACTATATTTGTATTTGGCCGTGTCTGATGTAGCGGTAAATGGCGTGTTGGTTCGAGAAGAGCAAGGTACGCAATTTCCTGTATATTATGTAAGACGGACCCTAGGAGATGCTGAAACCAGGTATCCGCATTTAGAAAAATTAGCCCTAGCATTAATAAGTTCATATAAGAAGTTGAAACCATACTTTCAGTGTCATCCTATATGTTTATTAACTACTTATACTCTTCGAAACATTTTGCATAAGCCAGAATTATTGGGCCGATTGGCCAAATGGGCCATCGAGCTTGGAGGGTATGATATCGAGTCTCAACCCTGAACGACTATCAAGTCTCAAATTTTGACAGACTTCGTGGCCAATTTTATGCCTTCCCTCGTGCCCGAAGTAGAAAAGGAACTCTTGTTTAAAATGGGCACATCTTCGGGGGTATGGACCCTCTTCACTGACGGTGCCTCGAATATGAATGGGTCCGGGCTCGGTATAGTTCTAAAACCGCCTATGGGCGGCATCATTAGACAATCTATAAAAACTTCGAAATTGACTAACAACGAGGCCGAGTATGAGGCCATGATTTTCGGTCTCGAACTAGCCAAAGGCCTGGGAGCAGAGGTCATCGAGGAAAAATGTGACTCTCTTTTTGTAGTCAACCAAGTAAATGGAAGCTTCGAGGTTAGAGAAGATCGGATGCAGAGATACTTAGACAAGCTTCAAGTGATATTGCATCGCTTTAAAGACTGGACCTTGGTCCATGTACCTCGAGAACAGATTAGCGAGGCTGATGCAATCGCAAACTTAGGCTCATCTGTTGAAGAAGATGATATTGTCCCGGGGACTGTCGTCCAACTATCAAGGTCAGTGATCGAAGAAGGACAGGTAGAAATTAACTGAACAAGTTTAACATGGGATTGGAGGAACAAGTACATCGACTACTTGAAGCATGGGAAGCTCCCCCCAGACCCAAAAGAATCGAGGTCTCTTCGAGCCAAAGCGGCTCGATTTTTACTCGATAAAATGAAACATTATATAGAAGGACCTTCGACGGTCCACTGGAAATATGCTTGGGACCAGGGGACACTGATTATGTGCTACGAGAAATCCACGAAGGCACTTGTGGGAATCATTCTGGTGCCGACTATTTGGTTCGAAAGGTAATCAGATCAAGATATTATTGGGATAACATGGAAAAAGACACAAAGGAGTTCGTTCGAAGGTGTGACAAATGCCAAAGGTTTGCACCGATGATCCATCAACCCGATGAACAACTCCATTCAGTCCTATCCCCATGGCAATTCATGAAATGGGGGATGTACATCGTCGGCCCCTACCAACGACGCCAGGTAAAGCTAAATTTATTATGCTTATGACTGTCTGCTTCTCAAGATGGGTCGAAGCACAGGCCTTCGAGAAAGTGAGGTAAAAAGAGGTCATTGACTTCCTATGGGACCACATCATATGTCGATTCGGGATTCCCTCCGAGATAACATGCGATAATGGGTAGCAGTTCATCGGCAGCAAGGTGAAGAAGTTCTTCGAGGATCACAAAATCAAAAGGATCCTATCAAGGCCTTATCACCCAAGTCAAATGGCCAAGCCGAGTCCACAAACAAAACCATCATTCAAAATTTGAAGAAAAGGTTAGATGATGCGAAGGGAAAGTGGAGAGAAGTATTGCCCGAGGTGTTATGGGCATATCGAACGACGTTGTAGTCAAGCATGAGGGAGACCCTGTTTTCTTTGGTATATGGGTCCGAGGCATTGATCCAAGTCAAGGTCGGTGAACCGAGCGTCATATTTCAACATACCATCGAGGACTCAAACAACGAGGCCCTAAACACTTCCCTCGAGCTACTAGATGAAAAACGTGAAGCCGCATTAGTTCGAATGGACGCTCAAAAACAAATGATCAAAAGGTACTAACACAGAAGAATGAACCTCCGCTACTTCGGAGTCGGGGACTTAGTCCTAAGAAAAGTCACCCTCAACGCTCGAAACCTAAATGAAGGGAAGCTAGGCCCTTACTGGGAGGGACTGTACCGTGTCCTCGGAATCTTAGGCAAAGGGTCCTACAAACTTAGCACAATAGAAGGCGAGCAACTAGCAAACAATTGGAATATATCATTACTCAAACGCTATTATTGCTGAGTTATGACCTTCTCCCCTTTTCATTTATATTTTATACTAACTCCTTACAGGTGTTCGATTGGAGATATCGGAGCACCCTTCAACTCGAAGACCTTGGGTTTTAAAGCATGCGTTGCACTCTTTTTCCCTTAGATCGGGTTTTATCCCAAATCGATTTTACCGGCAAGGTTTTTAACGAGGCAACACTTATATGCTACCTAAGGAAAATTCAACAAGTATTCAAGGATTCTTTTCTGCCAACCTCGAATACTAGGGGGCATCACCCTCGGAGGTTACATCTTCGAAGATAACAAGCCATGCCAAGGAGGACCTCTATAGGAGAATGTTGTAATTGGGCCAAATGGTCAAAAGAACCATGTCCATGTAGAATAAACGATCCCCCGATGGAAAAAACATGTACGCATGTATAAATTACTCAAAAAAGCATTCTTATTATATCAAAACACATTGTGCCTCAAAGAAGTCTACTATTTTCACATTTAACAGCTCAAGGGCCAAATACGACCGAATACTCGGGGACTGTCATCGATAGTCAATACGTCGAGAAATCAAATACTCAAACTTATAAGACCTCAGGCACATTCGAACTTATAAGACCTCAATGTGGCATACTCGAGCCTATAAGACCTTAATGAGGCATACTCGACCTTAAAAAAGGCATTCCCTCGATATTAAGGCCAAGGACATCTCACTCAGGGACTAAAGGCTACAGCCGTATAAAAGACTACGGTCATATGAAAAGGCTATGGCCGAAATAATGTGGCTCGGAGACGTCCGACTTCCACCATAAACTAAAGGCCTTAAAATATTTGAAAAAAATGGTTAAACCAGGCTACCCTCGTCAAAAGCAAAAGGGCTTCGATAAAATCAGCCCCCGAATAATGTGAAGGCTTCGAAAATATCAGCCTTCGAGAAAACCTCAAGAGGTATTCGACTGTCGATCCACATCGACTTGTAAATAAGGTTCCAAACAGTCGAACCGTCAAAAAATCAAACGAATATAAAAACATTCCAAGGCATAAAAAAAATTTTACGAAGTCTTTAGCCAGAATGAGGGAAAATTGTATCCACTTTAGAGGTCGAATTGAATCAATCTAAAAGAGCCTAAGGGCCGATATGTAAGAGCCTAAGGGCCGATATATAAGAGCCTAAGGGTCAACCTAAAGAGCCTAAGGGACAACTTAAAAAAGCCTAAGGGCCGATGTTGTAAAGCCTAAGGGCCAATACTTAACTAATATAAAGGCCGAAGCACACCATGCTCGAGACCTTTTCTAGTTCGGACTTGAATGTCTCGAGCTAAAGCTTCTCAAAGATCGGACCCTAAGTGGTTACCTATTATTGATTGTTGATCGAACACAAAACCTAAGGGTATTATATTCTAAGTCCAATACATCGGACTGATCGTCAACAATGCCAAAACTCATTTCAAAGGCAAGACGGAAATTAACAAAACGAAGATGAAACAAAGGATTCTTCATATTCAGATGATGGTCCAAAAAGTACATTTACAAAACTCCCACAGGGAGCCTTTACAAAAAATTAAAGAAGGCCTAGTCTATCGTCGGAGTCTCCTGCTCGAAGGCAGCACCCACGGGGACTACATCTTTGGTAGCTTGACCTTCGGCAGCCTGATCTTCGAGAATCTCTTCTCCCTCGGGGACTTCATCTCCGTCAACCCCCTCAGACCAGCTTTTTCCCCGGAAGCCTCCTCGTCGGCCTCCTCTTCATCATCTTCAACATCAGCTTCATCATCGGAGGAGATGATGACTTTGGCATCAGCTTTGTCTGCCTTTGCTTGATCTATCTCCCCGAAGAGATCGAAGCCCTTAGAATGGATCTCTTCGAGGGTCTCCCTTCGAGATCGGCATCGGACATAATCTTTTCTTCTTCTCTCCCGGTCGGAGGCCCCCTTTAGTTCCATCTGAGCATCAAAAACATCTTTCAAATAGATGGTTAACGTCTTATCAGCCTTGGCTTGTATTTCTATGGCTTCAGCTCGGGCTTCCACAACTGCGGCCTTGGCCTTCGCAAGACCAGCCTCGAGCTCGGCTATCCTGCCCGCCTGAACCGAGTTGCTCTCTTGAGCATTTCGAAATTGAAATTCAAGGGCGGATATTTTTTCCAGTGCATCTTTTTTGGCCGCGGCAAGGGTATCCATCTGTGTGTTCCATTTATTGCACTCGAAGTTAACTTGGCCGACCTCACCACAAAGATGATCCAGCATCTCTACCTTTTGCTGCAGCTGAGACATTGAAGTTTTAGCCTCCGAAGACGGGAGATGGAGCTCGTGTTTTTTCAGAACAAAGGTTACCTTCTTCTCTAGCTTGTCCTCATATTCACGAGCTCTGGTCAGTTCCGATCGAAGTCGCCTCAATTCCTTTTCCTTCTTGTCAAAAAGAAGCCTGATGGATTTCTCCTCATTTGAGGATCTACGCAGTTCGGCCTCACAGTGGCACAATTCAGTCTTAAATTTGTCGAAGACCTACAGAAAGGAAAGATCAATTAGACAAAAGAAGAAAGTATGACATTGGAAAATTTGTAGTGCCACTAAAAACTTACAATTAAGCAAAGGTGTTGGGCCTCCTCAAAAATTGAATTCGCATCCGTTGGTACGACCTCATCAACCCCAGTAAAGCAACCCTGGAAGGGGTCATTTTCATTTGGGACTCTGCCTAGCTCGGGCGTCTTCAGGTTCTTAGCATCCCTAATGGTATCCTCGGAGAAGGTCAGAAAAGACAGCGAATGACCTGCTGTCACGGCCTCGGGGAGATCACCCGAGGTGCTCTGTTCAGGCAACGCAGCTTCGAAGCTCGTTCCCTTCATAGTATTTCCCAAATTTTGGGAAGCAGTCACCACCTCAGGTGATGCAGGACCTCCATCCCTTGTTTCTTGTGAAGTTCTTTCTTCGAGGCTAGGGGCCTCGGTTGCAGCAGGCTTGATAGCCTCGGAAGATTTTTTGGTTCGAGTCATCAACGTCGAACCCTCCACCTCGTCGTCATCATTGTCCATGGACCGGCGGACAAAATTAAAATCCTCGTTGATGACAACATTCTTCTTGCATCCCCAAGATGGCTTTACTTCGCCTTTGGTGTCCTCACTTCGCCTTTGGTGTCCTCGCTCTTCGTGGACCTTTTTCTCTTGTTGTCCTTATATTGATTAGGGGCCGAAGATCCTTCTTCCTATCCGAGAGGGGGCAGCCTCATCTCGGAGAACTCACCAATACCTGCGACAAAGGAGTTAGATCACATGAAAAACTTATTTTTTATTAAAGAAATATTATAACACGTACCGTGGTGATTTGCCTCCCATTTGCCCTTCGCCAAATCTCGCCATTTGCGTTTGTTGTATGGTGAAGTAGCAACTAGTTTGTGAACCCAGTCTTCGAGGTCGAGGACCGCATTGGGCATCCACGGGACCGCTGTGGAAGAGGGAAAGGAATAATTATGCAAATTTTAGCAAAAAGGATGGAAAGAACTAAAGCAAAGAATTCCACTCACGCTCGAAGTTCCATTTCTCGGGGAACAGCAGAAACCCCTCGAGAATAATATTGATGGTCCTCACCCAGATGAACCGGCTCATCCAGCCTCGATCCTTGTCTTCGTCGTTGCTGGCGAAGAAGGCCTTGGTCGCTTGGCATTGAAGTTTTATCAACCCTTAGAAATTTTGAGGCCGATATAATCGGATGAGGTGGCTGAGGGTTAACTCGAGCCCGGCTTTTTCGGAAAAAAACCTCATCATCATTATGATCCGCCAAAAGGATGGATGTATCTGTCCCAAGTGACTTGATACCTTAGGCAAAATTCAAGCATGAGCGGGTCGAGGGGACCCAATGTAAGGGATATGTATACACACTTAGAAACCCCTCTACGTAGGTTCTGATGTCCTCCTCGCGAAAAGGTATATGCAAAACAACCGTCTCCTCCCATTTGCACTCTCTCCTTAAAGCATCAAGGTGCTTTTCCTCAATCGACCTTATATACCTCGGGAATTTCTCAAGGGCATATAGGTCAAGGCATAAATCCGAGGATTGGTTCGTACAAATCCGTACTAGGAGATTATACAGCTATACCAATAGTATTTTTTACTGTAAATAGAAATGTATTTTACCCTCCTATATAAAGGGGACTCCAATCATTTGTAAGGATCATCATTCACTGCAATAGAACATTCTACTATGCTTTTCTCGTTAACTGTACTCAAGATTATTCTTCAGCTTTATTGCTCTTCATTTATTGTTCATAATTTATTTCTATTAACTAACCTCGAGACCTGAGGCTATCGAGCTCGAGGCCCCCATTCCTTTGACAACACTGGTTTGGTTACCATTTCTTCTTTACCTACACTTAATATTTCTTGCTTATTTACTAGTATTGGAATAAATCACATATCTTTAGAACAAAAAATCAAATATAATTGTTAAAACCATTTTCGAGGGAAACATATACATCAATCAAAATCTTTGGATTGCGAAAACCAAGAATAACACAATTTTAAAAAATATATAGACTAGTCATACACATTTCAGGTAGAAGAACATAAGGAGTAATAAAGACTGGCCAGGATGAATATGGTGTTGCAGAAATAGAAAATGGTGTGAAACCATTAACACATGAACTCTATCAAACATTCCTCGGTTCACTAGTAAAATCTAGATACATCCTATCAAAATGATCCCAATCATCCCCATCTGAAGAATGGCACATAATACCGGGCGACCTTCTATTTTTGTAGTGTCATCTCATATCACAAACGGAACTCATCGAGGTGTACAACCTCTTTAATCTAAGAATAAGAGGTAAATAATGCATCGACTTCATATCAACCTTTTTCCCGCTAGAAATCTGCTTAAAACGAGGTTATTCAAAGAATTAACAACTTTCTAAATTTGCATCACCCTTATAATACAACATGCAACCATCTTCAACAACAATAGATTTTCATAGACGAGAGTCCTTACTTAAAAACCAATCTTTAGCATTATAGAAATCATCAAATATGTTGAAAGTTGGGTAAACTAGTTCACTCATAAGGCCAATGAAAGAATCTATTCCCGCTTGAGAAATATTGGTATCTGATTTGATATTTCATAATCGAACTGCAACCGACAACTGAGAGTGCATACTCCCTTCACATAGTGGACAACTAGCGGCCTCTAACTGTTCATAAAAATATTTTGCCTCTTCGTTAGGAGTTTGTCCAACACTTTCTAGTCGATAGGGGTTCAAACTCGAAGTGCATTACAAAAGTATCGACAACCATTTTATGATATCTAGGATGTTGAACGTTATCCCCCCCCCCCTGACCTACTGCTTTCACCAACAAGTATGTTATGAAATACACCATCACTACCATCAACCTCCCCATGACTAGTCCACACAAAATAATTATCCATAAACCCCTTTCTATAAAGATGAATATTAACATCCACCGATCCTAAAAAATTCAAACACTTGCACTTCACACAAGGACGCTTAATCATCCCACCAAACTGAAATAGTTCAAGTGCCATTGTGTCACGAAACAAAACCAACCCGATCATGATGGCGCCTATCGTGGAACTAGGTAAGCCTACACACTTTAAGACAATTCATTTCCTCATTTAAAAATATAGATAACAACCTTTCTTAAACCGAAATTCTGAACAAGAAAAATAATTTAAAAGCAAAGTGTTAAAAAAAAAAAGAAATAAGTCCCAACAACGGGTGTCACTAAGTCATGATCCGATAGTACAATTGTTCCCAAAATTTAACAAGACAACTTTGTTTGGAAATAAGAAATAAAAATACACAAGGAAGATAGGGAAGGAGATAGGCGGGTCTGCGATCGCCAAACAGCTACCTCGCTCTCTCCGAAAATGATCCGCAGCCAAAAACGATCAGCTGGCACTACCATGGCCAGGGATACCTGGATCTGCACATAAGGTGCAGGGGGTAACGTGAGTACACCAACTCAATAAGTAACAAGCCAAAACTACGGGCTGAGAGGTAGTGGCGAACTTCACCACAATCATTTTAACATAATCTTTTAAACAGTAATGTAGGCATGCTTGCAGTTAAATAAATAGTCCAAGTAATAAGATAAATGCAACTCTGATAATTCAGGATAAATGACTCAATTTCTATTTCATGCCAATGCATCAACTGTGTGAAATGCACAATATACTCCCACTCTCAATTTCTCGTCCACTCAGTACTGTATATGGATCGCACGGACCAGGGAAGTACATCCCGGAATATATATATATATATATATATACATATATGACAGTAGTCACTCAGTACTGAGGAAGGCCAATCCAGCCCTAAGGAGAAGATCCATCTCCAGCAAATGATAATAACCTCACCACCACTCGGTACTGTATATGGCTCATACGACCCAGGGAAGATCCATCCCAGAATATATACATCTCTAACATCAGTCACTCAGTACCGAGGAAAGCCATTCCAGCCCCATGGAGAAGATCCATCTCCAAATATAACTTCAGACAAGATCCATGTCCAGGGAAGATCCATCCCTCAATATCATATGCGCTCATTGGAGGTGTGTTACAGACTCCGGAGGGGCTCTTATAGCCCAAGCGCTATCATAAGTCAGATCCAGGCATAAATCAATATAACATGTTGTGGCGTGCAGCCCGATCCCATAGCTGTCATTCAACATCGGGCTCTCGGGCTCTCGGCCTCACTCAGTCATCACTGTCCAGTCTCGCTCACACGGGCTCACAATGCATGAACTAGCCCGAGTTAATGATATAATGTGCAAAACAACAATTACCGAGACTGAGACATGATATGATAATCAATAACAGGACTAAGTATATAATATCAATCAAACACATGAGATGATAGCAATAAACGACCACTCGGGTCTCAACAGTGTCGGCGTAAAGCTTTAACATAATATCTAGCATGATTTCTAGCATGTTTGCATTAATCACATTGACAGAAGCACGGATATCAACAAGAAGGAATCGCTAAACTATTCCATGGGATGAACCAGGTCACCATTCTCACGGTGCACACCCTCACGCCCGCCACTTGCCATGTGCATCACCTCAAGTCTAATGATATAACACATAGTTCGGGGTTTCGAACCCTCCGACCAAGTTTGGAAGCGTTACTTACCTCAATCAAGCCAAAACCCTACTCTGAAATGCCTTTTCCACTCGACTCGGCCACCAAACGCTCCGAATTTATCCAAAATCAGTATATTATCATTAATATACGCTAAAGGAATGAATCCCATATGAAAATTATCAAATTAGACCAAGAATATCGAATTTGGTCAAACCCGGTCCCCGGGCTCACGTCTCAAAATCTGAAGAAATTCACAAAATTAGGAAACCCATTCACTCACGAGTCCAACCATACTAATTTCACTCAAATTTGACTCCAATTTGATGTTCAAATCCCAAAAATTCATTTTATGAAGTTTCTAATATTTTCCCTAAATTTCTACCTAAAAGTACTAATTAAATGATGAAATCATTGATATATTCATGAACATTAACCAAACCCGAGTTAGAATCACTTACCCCGATGAATTTCTTGAAAAAACCTCGAAAAATCGCCACAAATCGAGCTTCCTAAACCCTAAATCACTGGCGACCCTCCTATGGCAGCAACGGGCAGTGGCTAACCACCACCAGTGGTTGCGCTGCCTCCCCAACCTCCCCCAATGTCGCCCAACGATATACAACCACAAACAACAATACTCAACCCATGGATTATGCAAAAATCGTAAAACAAACTGCCATTAATGCCCCCATGCAAACCCTAGATAAGTTACCATTGAAACCAGTTGAGTTCCTTCGTGGAGAACCAGTTGTGAAGTGGAAGAAACAAGAAGTAAAACAATCTATCGTACAACAACGGCTTCAACTAGCAGTTCTTTGGAAATTTTCGTATAGGAAGCATTTTATTAGTGAATTACGTAAAGTAATTCCAATTCAATGTGAGATCAAAGGCCATTGTTCAGTTGGTTTAATTGAAGATAGTCATGTGTTGATTAGGCTGTCATTATTGGAGAACTATGTTCATCTTCTTTCAAAGCCACCTTTTTATTTAAAACCTCAATCAGATATGTGGCAAATGCGTTGTACAAAATGGAATCCATGGTAACCACCTGATGAGGAGACTCTCATTGCCATAGCCTGGATTAGCTTCCAGAACTGCCTCCTAAATTTCTTTGGTAAGGAATGTGTATTTTCATTAGCTCTTGCAGTTGGTAATCCACGACATGTAGACCTAGCAACTCAAACTGGGACTAGACCTAGTTGTGATAAGGTGAAGGTGGAAGTTAACTTGTTAGGTAAGTTCCCTCATCGTATTAAGATTGTGGAAGAAGCTGATGAATCTGGGCCAGAAGAGTTTAAATGGATTAGGATTAAGTATGATTATATGCCAAAATATTGCAAGCCATGCAAAAAACAAGGGCATAGTGAGGCAGAATGCTGGGTAATTCATCCTGAATTACACAAGAGATTTGATGAAGATGTTGAGGATCAAGGCAAGGAGAAGACAGTTGTGGTGAGTACTGAAGCAATCGGTACAACTGCAAATTCAACAAAGGTGCTAGCAAGTGGAAAGGTGGTTGATAAGCCAACTACTAATCATGCCAAGCAGGAATGGATGCAAGCAAGGAAGAACAAATACCAACGAGATAATAGGGGTCACATCCTTGATAAAAAACAAGGAAAGGAAGCTGACAAGGGTAAAGGGAAGGCCAACCTTGAGGATGTAGCAACCAAGAACAAGTTTAATGCACTAGAGGTTGAGGAATTTCATCAACCTACCCTACAAATTACTGAAGGCAAAGGTGAGGATCATAGCAATGGTAAGAAGAAGGAACATGGGGAAAAGCAATCCAAGAAGGGCCAGGAGAAAGTAAAGGAAGGCAACCGGAATGTTAAGCCCTAATCCTAAGGTGTCTGGGTTAGGGTTGGGAAATATGCTAATACTAAACCAGATGGAGAAGGTAATCAAGATGAACTTAAGCGTGTGAAGAAGGAAGCAGTTGAGAAAGTGTTGGAAGATCGGCATAATGGGAACTTAGCTGAGGCTAATATTGTTCCTAGTGATCAAAGTACTGATGAAAGGGCTAATAAGGAATCCACTATCGAGTGGGTCAATAGAAGATTTGGAACTAGCAAAGAGGAGCTAAGGAAATCCAATGTGACTACAAACCAATCATGCCAAGATATTCCATCTCAAACTTTTGCAGATTCTGGGCAGCTTGAGGACCTTGGTGAGGTAAAATCAACAAAGGTTTTATGGAGTGATGCAATAGAGGTGGAGGATGATCAGCTAGGTAAGACAAAGAAAACATGATACAAGGTGAAGAAGGACAACACTCAACCTGGCGATAGGCTGGCGACGCAAGGCCTAAAGCCAGGCTCACCAGATATTAGGCTGGCGACGCCAGGCTCAAAACCAGGTCTACCAGGCGTTAGGCTGGCGACGCGAAGCCTGGCGCCAGGTGCACATGATAAGACAGCCACAGTAAACCCTATCCCTAGTGCAACTGGAGAGATTGTAGATGGTGTTCTGATGTATGCATGGGAGAACAAACGTTATGGAGATGATAATGTGAAGGTTATTGATGATACAGTGGGGTCAGATCAAAACACAGGCAATGGAAAGGGTGGTGATATCAATAGAATAGACATTTCTGAGCAGACTACTACAGTAATTCCTGGTCTAGGCAGTGTCTATGAGCAGCCATTCAAAATGATGCAGGCTGTTGTTACTTCTATGGAGAATAGCAATGAAAAGGCTGATGAGCGGGTAATTGTTCCAAGAGCATCTGGGGAAATGGAGGAAGTGCCTATAGAGTATGGCACTGATAAAATTATGTTGTTGCAAGTTAGTGTTCCTTTGAAGACTCCTTTACAGCATTTACATGATACAGTTACACACAATGTGACACTAATTGATGAAGACTTAATAGACAAAGTCCAATGGAGGATGAAGTAAATGATGAATCTACGGTAGAAAACTTCAAACAAGTGATTAGGGAAGGAGATTTATCACCCACATCTAGTGCTAAAGGAGGTAAGAAAACAAATAAGAATCATAATAAAGAGCCACCACAACCATCAAGAATAATGCCCAGGAGGGCAGCTTCTATATCTAACTGATGATGATCAAAACATTAATATGGAACATAATGTATGTGAATACACAGCAGGCCTTTCCTAGGGTGATCAACATGAATAGGGAGCATAGTTTTTGTGTAGTTGCATTGATGGAGCCTTTTCAAAAGAAGAGACTCATTGATAGATGTAGAAGAAGGTTGAATATGGAGACTGTTTATGCAAATATTAATGGGAAAATATGGTTGTTCTTTGATGAAGTGGTGGAATGGAAATTAGTGGAAGATATTGAGCAACAGGTGACTGTGAGAATGTTTCACCATGACCTGGGGCAGCACATGATGATTACATTTGTTTATGCAAAATCTTCAGCAATGGAGAGGTTGGAATTGTGGGATCACTTGTATTACTTAGAAAGTGATATGTAATTGCCATGGTTGGTAGGAGGGGACTTCAATGTGATATTGAATGAAGATGAGAAAATAGGAGGACTACCAGTACCACCTCCTGAATATGGGGATTTAGCATTTTGTGTAAACTCTTGTGGTTTGTGAGCAAGGATATAAAGGAAGTCAATTTACATGGTGGAATGGGAGATCCAATGCTGCGTTTATATTCAAAATATTTGATAGGATCTTTGTGAATTTTCCATTTCAGAACATGTTGCCAACTATTGAAGTTGAACATCTAATCAGAACTGGATCAGATCATGCACCATTATTAATGGCATGTGGGGAGAAGACCACCAATTTTGTCAAGCCTTTCAGGTTCTTGAACTTTTGGACTAAGAATGCTACATTTATGGATGTGGTGAGGCAGAATTGGGCATTTGATTTCATAGGGGATCTATTTTTTATGTTCAACCAGAAGCTCAAGAGAGTGAAGGCAACACTTTCAAAATGGAGTATGGAAACATTTGGTGATATCTTCAAGCAGTTGGCTATTTTGGAGGACATTGTTAGGGTGAAAGAGATGTTGTTTGAATAATAGCCTACAATTGAGAACAAGATTGTGCTTCAAAAGGCTCAATATGAATTGAAGAAATACTTGAGTATTGAGGAGCAGTATTGGAAGCAAAAAGCTGGGATGACATGGTTTGCCGAAGGAGATAGGAATACAAGTTTCTTTCACAATCATGTCAATGGCAAAAGAAAGAAATTGCAACTGAAGAGGATCAAAAGTAGAAGCGGGGTATGGATTGAAGACCAGGAGCAATTGGCTACAGCTGCAGTGGACTTCTATCAAAAATAATTCACAAATGAAGGTGATGCATCTGACTTTTCGTTGCTCAATAATGTACCTTCAATGGTCACTATGGAACAGACTTTGGAACTTAGAAGATTGCAACAATTGAAGAAGTAAGGACAACAATTGTTGAGCTTATTAGGGAGAGTGCTAGTGGTCCAGATGGATTCACTGACCTGTTTTATCAAATATGCTGGTATGTTATTGGTGCTGATATACACAACATGGCGCTACACTTCTATGGAGGAGCTGCACTGCCTAAATCCATCACTCACACAAATCTAGTGTTGCTACCTAAAAAACCTAGAGTTGAGACCTTTTCTGACTTAAGACCTATTAGCTTGAGCAACTTCATTAACAAGTTCTTGTCTAGGGTGTTACATGATAGATTGGAAAGTTTTTTGCCTTCTCTAATATCTCCTAATCAATCTAGATTTATAAAGGGTAGGAGTATATTTGATAATATCTTATTGACTCAAGAAATTGTCACTGACATAAGGTTAAAGGGAAATCCGGCTAATGTGGTGATCAAGCTTGATATGGCTAAGGCCTATGATAGGGTTTCATGGAAGTATTTATTGCATGTACTAAGGAAGATGGGATTTTCTGAGCACTTCATCAACATGGTGTGGAACTTGGTGTCAAATAACTGGTACTCAGTATTGGTGAAGGGGCAGTCCTCAGGGTTCTTTAAGTCTACAAGGGGTGTGAATCAAGGGGATCCCCTATCACCAGCATTGTTCATTCTGTCAGCTGAGGTACTTTCCAGGTCTTTGAATACGCTATTTGAAGACAGGTCATTTGTGGTATTTGGAATGCCTAAGTGGTCTGATCCTTTAAACCACTTGGCATATGCTGATGATACTATAATATTTGCTTCTACACATCCTTCATCCTTGCGCAAGATTATGGCAGTGTTGGGTAACTATGAGAAGATATCAGGACAGATGATCAACAAAGATAAGAGTTCATACTACATGTATTCAAAGACTCCTAATGGATTGTTTCAAGCGGTTGGAGCAATTACAGTATTTGCAAGAGGTAAATTTCCCTTCACATATCTAGGATGTCCTATTTTTTACTCTAGGATGAAGGAATATTATGAGGATCTTATCAAGAAAGTAAAGACTAAATTGCATTCATGGAAAGGAAAGCTACTGTCATTTGGAGGAAAGGCACCCTCATTTCTAGTGTGTTGCAAAGTCCAGTCCACATGTTATCAGTCCTTCATCCACCAAAAAATGTCCTGGAGAATCTTCATAAGATTTTCGCTAGGTTCTTTTGGAGCACGAAGGAAGAAGGAAGAAGGGAGAAGCAGACATTGGGCTTCATGGCAAAATCTTTGCCTTCCTAAAGAGGAAGGGGGCCTAGGTTTTAGGTCCTTACATGATGTGTCGAGGGCATTGTTTTCTAAACTATGGTGGAGGTTTAGGACCACAAAATCTTTGTGGTCTAATTTCATGTGGAATAAGTATTGCAAGAAGGATATAGCAACGGTGCTGCAGTTTAGAAGGGGGTCTCATGTTTGGAGACAAATGTTGAATGCTAGGGAAGAAGTAGAACATGAGATCCTATGGGAATTGAAGAGGGGAACAACTAATATTTGGCATGAAAATTGGAATCGATTGGGTTCACTTTATCACGTATTACCTGAAGACTTTCCAATCAATGAAGATCTTCAGGATGTGGCAGAATTACGGCAAGGTGAAACATGGGATGATCAACAGCTAGATCAAACATTCAATGAGGAAATTACAGAACATATAAGACTAAATGTGCATTATGAAGGCAGTGAGGGATACTGGGATAGGCCATACTGGATGCCAACTCCCTCAAGCAAGTTCAGTGTTAGTAGTGCTTGACAAATATTAAGGCATAGGGCTGATCCTAATCGGGAATTCAAGTTAATTTGGATTAAAGGCTTACCATTCAAGATATCCTTCTTCTTGTGGAGATTCTGGAGTCAGAAAATAGCCACCGATGACATGTGGAGGAGGAAAGGGAAAATGGTGATGTCTAGGTGTTGGTGTTGTCAGAAACCCCAAGAGGAACCTATTGAGCATATATTTATCACAAGTCCAACTGCCTCTAAAGTATGGAACTTGTTGATAGGGGCTGCTGGAATGACCGTGCCATTGATTCAATTGAAGCAGGTTATAAAGCATTGGTAGTATGCTCAATGTTGTCAAAATTTAAAGCCATTGTTTCAAGCAGTACCGGCTATCATCACTTGGGAACTTTGGAAGAGAAGAAATGCAGGTAATCATGGGGGTTCAGTGTCCACAAGTAGGGTGATTCATGGGATCAATAGGACATTGCATCAACTGGCGAGGGTGAGGTATGCTTGGATGCCTAACATTCCATGGTTATGGCCAGACATAATTCAATATTTTGAAGGATATAAACCTATATTGATCACCACAAGATTAACGTGGCAGCTTCCTTTTCATGGTCGGTACAAATGCAATACTGATGGAGCCTCAAAAGGAAATCCTGGTCCTATCTCCTTAGTCTTTTGTGTGAGGGATGATGAAGGTGGTGTGGAGTATGCTAGGGCAGTAGAGCTGGGGGTGACAACTAATATGGTGACTGAAGCTAAGGCTATTCTTCAAGGGTTGGAATACTATGTGGAGCATGATCTTCACCCTCTCATATTGGGGACTGATTCATTGGTGATGAAGAAAGTGATAGAAGGGGAATGGGATCCTCGTTATATAATTGCAAATGATGTGAAGAAAATTACAAAGATGAAGGGCAACTTCAATGTGATCTTTCAACATGTGTTCAGAGAAGGCAACACATTGGCGGATTTTATAACTAACATTGTGTTTTCTTTTGCAGGTACATATGAGTTTCATTCATTCTCTGAACTGCCTAGTGCAGGGAGGAGGTTGATAAATTTAGAAAAATCTCAAACACCTAACCTTAGGGTTAGGATAGAAAAGAGAAGAGCCTAGACTGATGATTTCACAGGATTGGAATTTGCACATACCTGCATGTTTCTTTTATGTCTCATTCTATATGCTATTAAGGTAATTTCCAGTGGTATTAGCTTGGTCACATGCTCATTCTGGGGGTGCTTGGATAGTGTACAGGAATAATGTGATAAGTAGGTGTTATATGGTGCAATTTATCCTATTCTGATATGTTCAAATGCTAAGGAAATGGTTGAACCTGTTATGTTGTATCTCTGGATATTGTTGAATCATTTCTCAGTGGTATTAGCATGGTTCCATGCTCAATCTGAGGATGGTTTAGCAATGTTTACAATGATGACGACATTAAGGTTTTGGAAGGGAAGGATCGGAGCTTACGAGATCACAAAAATGCACAGTTTCTAACGCTCGAGTATGCTTGGCTTTACCCTGGCGTCACCAGCTTAAGGCTAGCCTCAAGCCTGGATTTTGACTTGAAAGGCCTGCTTAAAGCCAGCCCCAGCCTGGATTTTGCCTTGCAAGGACTGCTTAAAGCCAGCGCCAGCCTGGCTTTTTCCTTGCAAGGCCTGCTTAAAGCCAGCCTCAGCCTGGCTTTTTCCTTGCAAGGCCAGCCTAAAGCCAGCTCCTTCCTGGCTTTTGCCTTGCAAGGCCAGCCTAAAGCCAGCCCCAGCCTAGCTTTTGCCTTGCAAGGCCAGCCTAAAGCCAGCCCAACCTGGCTTTTGCCTTGCAAGGCCAGTCTAAAGTCAGCCCCAGCCTGGCTTTTGTCTTGCAAGGCCTGCCTAAAGTCAGCCCCAGCCTGGCTTTTTCCTTGAAAGGCCTACTTAAAGCCAGCCCCAGCCTGGCTTTTGCCTTGCAAGGACTTCCTAAAGCCAGGTACTTTTACATGTTAAATTTGATGAGTGTGCATATGATTAATACTCGGACAAACTCAGTACATTGCATATGAAGATCCTATAGTAGCTACACTTGGAAGAATATGCTGGATTCAACTCTGTGGTGGAGATGTTTGGAATTAATTTTAGCCTATGGACAGTATACCCTGGTGCCTGGTGAGAGCTTGATAGGTGTTGCTTGGTATTTACCACTGGCAATTGGATTCACATACACTGACAGGTGAAGGAAGCATTCAGCTTATTATGTTGTAATAGCTAGTTCATTAAATTTTAGCTTTTCGATCTTTTTAGTAGCTAGTAGCTTCATTCAACTTCTATTTTAGTTTGGACATCTTGTAAGCTTTGGACCCATTTGGGAATTTTATTTATATATTAGCCACTAGGCAGCCTGCCTAGTTGTATATTTGCTTAAAAAAAGGTGAAAATTTTAAAATAATGCCCTAAAACCCATTTATATAGTGCACTCTCTGATCTCCATTACACTGACCGCAAAAATCCATGTGCGGCCGCCAACCCTCGCGGTCGCGAAAAGTATCATTGTTCGCGCTTCTGGAGGCTGCAATTCTAGGCTTCAGTATTTTTTCCATAACATTTTTTTAGATGTTCAAATGACGATTTCTTTAGCTTTTTAGAAACTAGACACGAAGGGCTACAACCTTTATTTTTTAATCATCTCAAAATTCCTTGTATATAAAAAGATATAAGGTTCCGAAGTCAGACTAGAGAATCTGCAGATCTGCCATGGAGTGCCTCCGCGACCAGATTTACGCGGTCCGCGGCCCCTATTCTGCCCTCAGCGAAATTCCATCGCCCTGAGCGAAAATTCCTTCGCCCTCAGCGAAAACTAAGCACCAGAACCATGCCTGAGTTTCGGTAATGCCCGGACTCGCTCAAAACTCACCCGAAACTCACCCGAGGCCTCCGGAACCTCAACCAAATGTGCCATCAAGTCCTAAAATGACATACCAACTCAATCGAGCTCTCGAATCACCTCAAACAAATAAAAACATGAATCGCACACCAATCAAGCCTAATGGACTTGAAACCTCAAACTTTTACAACCGATGCCGAACCCTATCAAACCTCGTCCGAATGACCTCAAATTTTGCACACAAGTTACAAATGACACTACGAACCTACTCCAACTCTCGGAATTCCATTGCGATTCCGATATCAAATTTTCCACTTCCGATCGGAAATCACTGAATTCCAGTTTCGCCAATTCAAGCCTAATTCCACCACGGAACTCTAAATTACATTCCGGACACACTCCTAAGTCCAAAATCACCTAACGGAGCTAACCGAACCTTAAAAATCCAAATCCAAGATCGATTACTCAATAGTAAAAAAATTGTCAAATCTTTCATATTTTGAAGCTCCTAGTTGAATACCATTTCCCCATATCAATCCTGAATAACCTGAAAACCAAAATCAATGACTCACATAAGTCATAATACATAATATGGGGCTACCCATACCCGCAAACCACCGAGCAAAGTGCAAATGCTCAAAACAACCGGTCGGTTCGTTACATCCTCCCCCCCCCCCAAACATACGTTTGTCCTCGAACGTGCTCAGAGTTGTTCCAAAAACCATCAAAATCACTGTGTAATCTTACCATGCACATAACCCGGGGTGATCCCACGTCATCCTATCCCATATAGGTCTGATAACTAACATAACTGAAATTTTTTCATCCAACCTAGCCCATAAGCCTTAGAATCCAATTTCTACATCGACACTTTCTATACGATCAGAATCTCGCATCTACACACTGTGTAATTCTGAACAAGATGTACCCAACCAGAGCCATAACTCAAGATGAAATCACATGATATCCACATAACTCAAACACTCGTAGCGATAACTTACAATCAAAGTGGATGCTACGAACAACCCAACTCCGGTAATAAACCTATTATCAAACAGATACCCGTCCAGACACCTTCATATACTGCCTATGATGAAAGAAACACGCAGGAACCCATAACCATTCACCAGGTCAACAAGTGGTGGAACTCCCTATCTTCTGATAGGAACTATAGCAAAATTTCTAAGCCGACCAGCATCAATATCCTCCCAAATATGTCGCAATCAGATCCGATAGAACCCATTCTAGGTCCGATGACCTCATTTCATCCATCACAACCACTCTAGTGACAATCCACATCTAACAACTCGTGCAATCCGTGCACCAATATGCAACAATCCAAGTGTACTCAAACATAGAAAATTACTCAAGCGAGAGAACCATCCCGCAAGCTCAACAAATACCGCCACAACATGCTGCTAACAACCCATCTCGCACCGTAGAACCATAACACATGAAATATAACACAACGATCATATCCCAACATGACTACCTTGCAATGCACGACCCCATCCAAACATTGTTCCTCATGAATTACCTGAAGTCGCAATGCTCAAAATCAATTACCACACAAAATTCGATATCCAGTAGTCAAAGTGCATTACCATAACCACGGAGAAACAGACGGTACGATGCCACACGAAACCCGAAGGAACATAATCAATACGCCACAATCATGCAATACTCAATTACTCAAATTCCACTATGAGACCACAATAGAACCGCACCAAGTGTGCCTAAAACCAATGGATCATAACTCCTCGTAGCATAGAAAGAGTAACTCATAACTCATTCCAGAACACAAATAAGCCTAACAATAACTGAATCATAACACACTAACCTCTGACTAACCCCGGGCTATGTTTCCACAGCCCACAACTGTGAAATTATCTACTCATTAGAGTTCCCAGTCTCCAAATCCATAGAGCACACGAATAACCATATTCGATCTCAACTCCGCCGCCTGAATGACTAATACTTATCCAATATACGACCTTACCACGAGGGATACCCCCTATAATTACGTATGTATTACAAGGCAAAATTTGAATGTCCGCAGCCGACCAACGAGGAGAGTACTGCCACACCAATGAAGTATCCATAAATCAAAATGCAGTGCCTCTTCTGAAACTTACACCCTCATCAAGCCATATTTAGAAGTAATATCATCTATCTGGTCACTTGATATCGCCTCTGCTGCCTAAGAACTCATGACCTTCCTTTCAAAACGGCATAGTGACCTTGAAACCGCAAATCTCAACATTACACCCCACATCGCACCCATTATGCCACCATAAGAAAGATACGACAAATTTCGAAGTCCACTAAGTCGGAAGCAGCTACATGTTCAATTAGCTAAGAACTTTCCATTCGATTTCATTTTGGAGAAAAAAAATTACAATACGCCACATGCCCCATGCACCAGTAGGAAATATACATCTCAAACCATGGTAGAGACCATCAAGAACCCTCTGAAATCGATTGCACTTAACCAAATCGTCAGGACTGAATCCCTCTAACTCAACTAAGCTACGCAGGTCGCCAAAACCCAAGAGCATTGCCACGAATCACACGTAGAATCCTTACCACATCATACCACCCGAAGAACCGGTCTTACTCATTACCAGGCCGATCCGACCTACTACCAAGCTACCCTATCTCTCCGCGTTCCTTCTGAGTGTCCTTCAAATTTATTCTTCCCCTTGCCAAAATACCAAAATCCTCAACCCAAAACTCACCATGCGAGACCCTAGCAGAAACCACACCGCCCTAAGGCTCATAAGCCATTGAATATTCTCTTAAGCACCCCAAAAGTACCACAAGTCAAGCACTTACTCTAAAGAGACTTTCTATGAATTTGAACTATTCTTCCCCTTTCCTGATACTGAAATGTAGAATTGTCACAAGTCTTGACACCTTCCCACGTGAATCTCAATTTCTAGCTAAATACACATCCTGAAGATTACCAATTGTTACACATAAATCTTGAATCCATCAGAACCATTCTCGAGAGTCATTTACTCTACTCTAGTCCAATTAGACCGACCAAGCGGACCGAATGATCTGTGCCCCCATTAGCACATGAACACCCAGGGAGTAACCCACACCCCTAAGAAAGCAAGCAAATTCCTACTCCATACACACTACACCCTTTATAGATACAACTCAATCATTAAATAGAACCCATTTTCCCATAGAGTATAATACAACCTGTATCCAAAATTTCCATTACTCGAGTCATTCTCAAACCCCACCTCTGCAGGTCATAACTAATTCTCCAAAATACCTCAAACTGAAACCAATACAACACATAATCGGGCAACCAACTTATCATTAGCAGACTCCCTCACTTGGCTCGAAGACATATATCAAAACAAACGATAGCTCATAATGCCCATACGCTATCACCGCCACAATACCGTAGTGAGATTCAACTAAATCCTTCATAAGCTCATATAACACAAACCGTCTAATATCTCAAATAATCTGCAAATCTCGCATTCACCATTGTAATAGAAATGCCAACTTCCTCAAGCAATCTAAACTCAAATTGCAACATATATCATTTACTGGTAAAAGAGAACTTGCTATAAAACAACATAAGGATCACACAACCTCAGGACAACCCGCAGAAGATAACCTTGCCTGCTTAGCCTCAAACTGATATCTCTCTATACCCTTCCAAAAACCATGGCTATTATCAATCACTTTATCCTCCCGCATTAAAACACAACCAATGCCTACCCTAAAGGCATCACAATACACGGTATAAGAACCTGAAGCTGATGGCAGAACTAACACTGGAGCTGTGGTCAAAGTAGTCTTGAGCTTTTGAAAGCTCTCCCCACACTCGTCTGACCCCTTGAATACCCTCAATGGACACCACGTGTCCCAAGAATATTACTGAACTGATCCAAAATTCACACTTGGAGAACTTTGCATAAAGCTTCTCCTCCTTCAATCTATGTAATACAATCCACAAAGGCTGAATGTGCTCATCCTGGCTACGTGAGTACACCAGGATGTCATCAACGAGTACAATAACGAAGGATTCCAAATACGGCTGGAATACACTGTTCATCAAATGCATGAATGCTGCGGGGGCATTGTCAACCCAAAAGACGTCACCAAAAACTCATAACGCAACATGAAGATCCACTTCACTCCACAACTAAACTACCTGAGAGGTCCCTAAATACACCCACAACTCGAGGCCATACGTAAGCTCAAGACAGAATTCAAACACCCAATAGTTCTTGTTGCATCTCCAGCACACTCTTTTTGTCACATTAAAACAAACCGAACACATCTCCACCATCAAATCATACTCACTACATAGTCACCCAGTCACAAAATCCCACCAATAAGGACACAAACGGACATATAATTCCCAAATTCACGTGCCCACACAATCAAAATCTCAACATTCAAGCCACAAACAAGATCCGGCCTCAAGTCCTCCAGACTGGCACGTCATCAACATGCTAAAATCATATCTCGCACCTCATCCATGAAAATCACAAGACGTCGATGTACACCTGATATCAAGCGCTCACGTGCACATACGAATGCATGGAAGGAATTCAAAGAGTTACACTTTAGGCTGAATTAATGGATCCGCACGACAAGAATTCAAGAATATGAGGTTTTTCCTAAGGGTTGTGCAGCCTCTCGAAGATAAGTACAGACGTCTCCGTACTGGTACGCAAGACTCTACTAAACCTACTCATGACTTGTGAGACCTGTGTAACCTAGGCTCTGATACCAACTTGTCACGACCCAAAACCAACTCGGTCGTGATGGCGCCTATCGTGGAACTAAGCAAGCCTACACACTTTTAGCCAATTCGTTTCCTCATTTAAAAATATAGATAACAACCTTTCTTAAACTGAAATTCTGAACAAGAAAAATAATTTAAAACCAAAGTGCGAAAAAAAAGAAATAAGTCCCAACAACGGGTATCACTAAGTCATGAGCCAATACTACAATTGTTCCCAAAATTTAACAAGACATCTTTGTCTGGAAATAACAAATAAAAATACAAAAGGAAGATAGGGAAGGAGATAGGCGGGTCCGTGATCGCCAAGCAGCTACCTCGCTCTCTCCGAAAAAACAAAAACACGAGTCGCACACCAATTCAAGCCTAATGGACTTAAAACCTCAATCTTCAACAACCGATGCCGAAACCTATCAAAACTCGTTCGAATGACCTCAAATTTTGCACACACGTCACAAATGACACTACAAACCTACTCCAACTCTCGAAATTCCATTCCGATTTTTTTCACTGCCGACCGGAAATCACTAAATTCTAGTTTTGCCAATTGAAGCCTAATTCCACCACAGACTTCCAAATTACGTTCCGGACACACTCCTAAGTCCAAATCACCTAACGGAGCTCGCCGAACCTTAAAGATACAAAGCTGAGATCGATTACTCAATAGTCAAAACTTGGTCAAACCTTTCATATTAATGTTCCTAGTTGAATACCAGTTCCCCATATCAATCCCGAATAACCTGAAAACCAAAATCGATGACTCAAATAAGTTATAATACATCATATGAGGCTACCCATGCCCCCAAACCACCGAGCGAAGTGCAAATGCTCAAAACGACCGATCTGGTCGTTACACATTGCATGATTAATAAATTCATTAACCCCTTCTATAAATTTCTCCCTCAAAAATCGACGATTAGGATAATTCCTATTATACATCCAACTACGATATTTCATCTACACAAAGAATAAAAAATTACATGTTTTATTAATTGAGTATTCAAAATAATTTATATTTTAAGTTACATAATAAACTTTAGTAACAATAAAGTAAATTTAAATAATTTAAGTGCATATTAATTTAAATAAAATATTATTCTAACCCTATCATTAATCATCATTAGACTCGATAGAACAATGAATTAGTTAAGACATCCAGTTAGACTAAATTTGATTAATTGATATCATCGTTACAAATTAATTTATACCTTAAGTTGATTTATATATTAAATAATTTAAATGCATCAATTTGAGTTCTATTAAGAGCCATAAGTTCAAAATTTAAAGTTCCCTAAACCCTAGTATACACCACAAATTAACTAGTTTATATAATTTATACACCACTATTAGTACATAATCAATTAGAGTTACAGTATAGTTAACATTAATTACAGTGTATTTAATTCTAAATATAATATAGTTCATAAAACACAACCATAAAAAAATTTAATTTTAGGTAGTTCAAATCTAAATCTAAATATAATGTTGTTCAAAACCCCTATTTACTTACATAAATCCTAAATAGACAAAAATCCTAAAAATGGCATAAACATATATTCCGAAATTTAAAAATTAAAAATATAATAAGGTATATTACTAACTTTGAAAGAGAATGACAATGGTGGTGGCACCGTGGAGAGGAATGGCAGTGGTGGTGGTGGCGGCTGAGAGAATTGCAGTGACGGCTGGGGGCTCCAACGTGATAGAGAAGAAGAAGGGCTTCGATTTTGGGTGGGATTGGCCGAAAATCAGTTGGGAAGGGAGATGGAAGAGATGGAGAAGAGAGAGCGGAAAAGAGGAAAATAGGGAAGAAACAAATCTGGGGTTGTCTAAGTAACAAATTACCGAGTGACCTTGGTATCCGTTGATTTTGTATTTAAACATTTCAACAAAATAATATATAATTAGATTTATATATAGAATTACATATTAAGTTTTACCACAATGTTACTTTAATTATACTCTTTATAATCTATTTACTAAGACACTAAGTGTATCATAGCATGTTGGATATCACGACTATATCAATTACACTCGATCAATGATATATATAGTGTTTATCATCTGTGTGCTTTCGTATCAATTACACTTCATATTCTGTATATGCATAATAGATTATAATATAGTGTATAATTTTATTTCATTTATGATAATTTACACTTACATATATATAACAAGCATTGATGCTTTATTCTCAGTTGTTCCTTACTTCGCTCGAATGCTTGATCGGTGAATAAATAAGAAAATAAATCTTGAATCTTAAGTGATCATTTTAAATGTTTTATATATCATGTAACTACATATTAATATTAAGTTTAAGTGACTAGATGTTCCAGTATAATAAGTGACTAGATGCTCTAAGATGTGTATAATCGATCGAGTTTTGATTGTTTTATTCTCGATCATCTTATTTGTATTTTGCTCAGATACTTTGTCAATAGATCAATTGAAAATTCAATTATATTCGATTAAAAATTACTAAAAATGTTTTAAAACAAAGTGTATAGTTCTATAAGATGTAGTTCTATATTAATACTTAAGTTCTAGCAACAACAATATATACTCGGACTAATCATACGATGTGTGTGTATGTGTGTGTGTGTGTGTGTGTGTGTGTGTGTGTGTGTATACATATACATATATATATATATATATAGCTAACCATTGTTGATAACTATTACCGATCGAAATCGGTCGGTAATTTCATAATAATGTTAAAAAAATATTTTTGTTATGGCAAAAAAATAATTAACACTTGTACGACCCGACCGGTCATTTTGAGCATTTTCACTTCGCTCGAGTGTTTGCACGCATGAGTAGCTCCATATGATGTATTATGAATTATGTGAATCGTCGGTTTTGGTTTACAGGTTATTCGTCGGTTTGGAAGAATGAATTTCATTGTTGAGGTTTTGAGTCGAAAGAGTTGACCAAGTTTGGCTTTTTGAGAATTTGACCCCCGAACAGAGTTTTGATGGTTCCATTAGGTCTGGATGGCGATTTTTGACTACGCCTGGATTTTTATTTGGATGTTTCTAGAAAGTTTCGGCACAAAATGGAAAAAATTGGAAATTTGAAGGTTTGGGAAGTTCATAAGTTTGACCAAAAGTTGACTTTGAGGATATCGGATTCAGATTGTGGTTCCGGGATGATTTGATATGTTTCGGCGCGAGTTTTTGGAAATCTGAAAGTTCAAGCTCATAAATTTCGATTTCAGGTGTGATTCGCCATTTCAATGTTTTTATGTGTGTTTTGAGGCCTCGAGTAAGTTCGTGTGTTGTTATGTGACTTGTGGGTATAATTGGTGGGGTCCCGAGGGGCTCGGGCATGTTTTGGATCGATTTAGGATCATTTTTTTATGTTGTAGTTGTTGGTTCTTGTGTTCTGCACCTGTGATTGGTATTGCGCATGTGCAATGGCGCAGGTGTGAGCCAAGTGTCGCAGATGCGGGATTTCACTGAGGGGTGGAGTTCCACAGATGCAGAGGTATTTGCACAGAAGCGCAACCGCAGATGTGGTCAGAGCCATCGCAGAAGCGGCTCTCTCGCAAATGCGAGTCCATCATCCGCAGAAGCGGAGGTCGCAGATGCGACATTTAAATGTCACGACCCAAATTTCCCTCTGTTGGGTATCGTGATGGCACCTAGTCTTAGGGACTAGGTAAGCCTAACATTTACACTGAACAACAATAATAATAAAGGAATTTTAAGAATTTCGAAATAGAATTCTTGACAGAGTTTACAATTTCTCAAAACCCGGTAAATACAAGTCATAAGCTCTACGAAATTTTTCTATCAAATCTAAGTACAATTGTCTAGGAATAAGTAAGTATAGTTGAATAGAAATAAAACAGGAAGGTGACTCCGAAGCCTGCGATCACAGCAGCAGGTTACCTTAAGTCTCCTCAGCAATGTGTGCGCAGCTACCAACAACAATAACCTGAAGCTGCAAACAAAATTGTGCAGAAGTGTAGTATGAGCACACCACAGCGGTGCCCAGTAAGTATCAAGACTAACCTTGGTGAAGTAGTGACGAAGACTAGTCAAGACACCAACGGTCTAATAAGTAAAAGGCATAGATGTATAAATGACCGAACCAAAATATCTATCTAAATATTTCTCAATGTAATTAACGATACGATCGAATAATACGGAAGAAAATTCAATAATCACGATCAACGGACAACATAATAGAAATACGCAAAGAGAATGGAAAGGATGCAATCCAAATGGCGGGAACTACAACACAACAAAAACACACGCAACTCATTACTGCATCAATTTATTCACGTCAGGCCTTAGGCAATAAATCAATAAAACTGGTCAAACCTTCAAGTGAAAACCTTTAAATTGTGAGTTTATTTTGAAAGCTTTAAAGATATCTTTAAAGCTTTCAAAATAAACTCACAATTTAAAGGTTTTCACTCGAAGGTTTGACCAGTTAAAGAGAAATCTTAACAACATAGTCTCTTCAAAATACGTGGTGTGCAAATATACTTTCCCAAATACTGCTCTTTCAAATATCATCAAAATATGTGATGTTCAAAATACATTTTCCCAAGTACTGCTCTTTCAAATATCATCAAAATACGTGATGTTCAGAATATATTTTCCCAAGTACTGCTCTTTCAAATATCACCAAAACATGTGATGCTCAAAATATATTTTCCCAAGTACTGCTCTTTCAAATATCATCAAAACACGTGATGTTCAAAATATATTTTTCCCAAGTACCGCTCTTTCAAATATCATCAAAACACATGATGTTCAAAATATATTTTCCCAAATACTGCCCTTTCAAATATCATCATTCTGCAAGACAAATGTTTTTCAAATATACTTTCGAAAAGAAGTCCTTTAGACATAACTTTTCCTAGAGATAATTTCTTTTTAGCTATATTTTTCAATGTGTATATTTATATATTTCGATTCAAATCTCCTCAATCATAAACTACCGGAACTCAGTCCGCCATTCTGAATTTGTCATGTAATGCAGTACAGGGGGAAAGCTCCTGAATCTCTGTCCGTAGTCCGAATTTAAATATTTATGCAGTACAGGGGGAAAGCTCCTGAATCTCTATCGGTAGTCCAATTTAAATATGTGTTGCAGTACAAGGGGAAAGCTCCCGGATCTCTGTCCGTAGTCCCAATTTAGATATGTGATGCAGTACAGGGGGAAAGCTCTCGGATCTCTGTCCGTAGTCCCAATTTAAATGTGCAGTGCAGTACAGGGAAAAAGCTCCCGGATCCCTCTCCATAGTCCCAATTTAAACATGCAATGCAACCACAGAGGAAAACAACTAGAATGTGACAGAAAACAACATATATTACCACAAACGGCGCGAAAGCAAACAAGGCCGAATACAAAGTGCGATGAGCAAATCAATACAAAGACTTAAATCACAAAAGTGGTAACAACTCGCTCATAAGAAGTAGCCACTGAAAGGAATACCAAGCACAAACAGAGAACAACATAACGAGGGGAAGACAAGACAAATATAGCAACGATTCTATACATTCAAGTTCGCAACCAAGAAACCAAATCATCCCGGCAAGGGAATCAGCTATAACCAATCTCACTTAGACAATTAGCTTCACCGAATAAAATCAGTTTGAACAATGCTCAGTAAATAGGAAGCATATGAAGGAAGATATAGCATAACGGTAGGAAAAACAAAGTATTCATTTAAGTCAATTCAGATCCTATAAGAAACAAGGAATGCTAGGCAAGTACTTCTAACTTGAACATGAGGAGATGAGACTAGAAGTCAGGAATTCAGATATAACAAGTTCAATCCATATACAGGGAACATAAGGACCCCAAAAATCACTAAAGGGCAATCTATGTGGATAAGTTCGAGTAAACACTCGTCACCTCGCGTATGCGGACTACAATCAACATAGAAGACTCAATCCTAAGGGGTAGTTTCTCCCACACAAGGTTAGGCAAGATACTTACCTTAATTGTGCTAATCAACTCAATACCATGCTCTTGCCACGAGTACCCAAATCCGGGTGGCCTAAATCTAGACAATTCGATTGCATAGAGTAAATATCGTCACAAGGAAACAAAATAATTAATAAGTCCGAAGCTAATACACGAAATTAGGAAATTCGCCCAAAAAGTTCCCTGGGCCCACGTCTCGTAATCGGGTAAAAATTATATTTTCCGGACACCCATTCACTCACGAGTCTAAGCATATGAAAATCTCTCAAATCGAAGGTCAAAACCCCAATCAAAACTCAATAATTTGGTCTATGAATTTCATCCCATTTTCTACCCAAAATTTTCGAAATTAAAGGTTGGATTTAAGATTGGAATCTTGGAAATTGGTCTATAATGGATAGAAATCACTTATCCAAGTTACCCAGGTGCAAAAGCCTCAAAACATCGCCTATCCCGAGCTCTCCAATTCGAAAATGTTAAAAATAACATAAACCCTCGGATCTTATATAATTGCCCAGCAATTCCGCACCTGTGCCCCTGGGACCGCACCTGCGGAAATACCATCGCAGATGCGAAAACCCACTAAAAAGCCCGGGGTCGCACCTGCGGTCAAATGGCCGCACCCGCGGCTACGCATCTGCGGAAAAAACACTGCACCTATGAGGATTGGGGGATTAGGCTAAGTCCGCACCTGCGAGCTCCTAATCGCACCTGCGGAAGGTCCATCGCAGGTGCAAGATACCAGAACCAGCAATGGTTCAGCTGTCTCCCAAGTGCTAATAACACCCGATGAGCATCCTAAACGTACCTGAGGCCCCCGGGACCCCGTCCAACCATGCACACAAGTCATATAACTTAACACGGACTCGCTCGAGGTTTCAAACCACATAAAACAACACTAACACGATGAATTCAACTAAAAGTCAATGAAAATTCTTCAAACTTCTATAAACATTAAGTTTTGCATTTAAGGTCCGAATCACGTCAAATTAAGTCTGTTTCTTACCAAATTTCACAGATAACACATTTGAATCATATCGAACTTGTACCGGGCTTCAGAATCATAATTGATGGCAGATATCACAGGTCTCACCTCAAATTTCATTTTTCAAAAACCTTTATATTTTTCAGAAAATAATTTTCTTTAAAAATTCATTTCTCAGACTTGGGACCTTGGAATTCTATTCCGGGCATACGCCCAAGTCCCATATTTTCCTACGGACCCTCCGGAATCGTAAAATCACGGGTCCGAGTCCGTTTACCAAAAACGTTGACTGAAGTCAACTTTATTCAAATTTCTAATATAAAATTATTATTTTTATCAGTTTTTCACATAAAGGCTTCCTGGCTACACGCCCGGATTGCGTACGTAAATCGAGGTGAGACAGAAGGAGGTTTTTACGACCTCGGAACACATAATTAGATAGAATATATCACATTAAACCGCAAGTGCATAATAACTGGGCAGAGTTATAAAATCGAGGGTTTTGGTTCTTTCTTCATATTTTGAGATGTGGGACTCAGATTGAGGCGATTTTTGAAGCAAATTTCATCACAAGGATTGGGATAAGTGTTCTCCACTCACTTTTGATTACATTTGACGGATCTATCTTCATTTTTTCCCAATTAATTGTTGGATTTTAAAGAGAAATTGGGGGGTTTTGGCCTAAAGCTTCATAATATGAATTTTTGAGTTTTGAACGAATTGGAGTTGGAATTATGTGAAACCAGTATAGTTGGACTCGTAATTGAATGGATTGTCGGATTTTGTGAGTTTTGCGGGGTTCCGAGGTGCAGGCTCGGGTTGGGATTTTTGGGCAGATTTCGAGCTTTGATTCAAGATTTGATCTTTTACGATCGGGATTGGTTCCTTTAGCATTGTTTGATGTATTTGAATTGGTGTTGGTTAGTTTCGAGCCGTTCGGATGTCGGAATACGCAGTATGGCATCTTTGGAGCATCATTTGGCTTGCTCGGCATTGGCATTGGCTCGTTCGAGGTAAGTAACTCTTCTAAACTTAGTGCTAAGGGTATGAAACCCCGCAATACGTTTTATGTTATTGATATTGAGTTGACGCACTGTCACGATCCCAAACCGCCCCGGTCGTGATGACGTCTATGGCAGTACTCGGCTAGCCGATTCATTATTCATAGCATAAAAAGATTCTTTTCAATAATTCATTTACTATTCTCTTTTGTCATAAATCTTTCATTAAACACTTCAGAACAAGTAAAAATAAACAAAACATAGAAATGAACGGCCCGACCTCGGTGTCACTAGTCATGAGCATCTAGAATACAAGTCTCATACAATCTACTCAAATGACAAGAGAAAATCTAATAAAAATGAACAACTAGAAATAGGAGGTAGAAGAGCAAGGTTGCGGTAGCCGTGCAACTACCTTTCTAAGCTCCGAGATAATCTGCGGAAGAATCAGCACTGACTCGGATGCCCTGGCANCTCAGAATCAGGCATTTGACCTTATTCAGCCATCAACCTCACAAGCCACTTGGGTTTCAGTAAAAATCAGGAGACTCAGCCCAAAACAACTTTCATATATTTTAAAATAGAGTAATGAAACTGAATTAAACAGTAAACAGGAAAATCATGACTAGGGATATGCTTTTAAATCAAAACAGTGTGAGGATAATATAAAATACCTCCGAGGGTCCAAACAGTACGGCACAAAGGCCCCAAACATGGCGTTTAACCCAGATTATAAGAATTCTTTCTAAAACATAGAGCAAATTACATAGCTTAATCAAAATATGCAACTCTATAGTTGCTACGGGACGGACCAAGTCGCAATCCCTAACGGTGCACGCCCACACGCCCTTCTCCTAGCATGTGCGTCACCTCAATGTAGTGAAATAGTACGAAATTCCAGGATTTCATACCCTCTAGTCTAGATTTACAATCGTTATTTACCTCAAACCAGACGAAAATCTACTCCTCAATACCCTTGACACTCGACTCGGCCACAAATCACCCCGAATATATCCAAAATTAGTATTATATCATTAATACATGCAAGAGAAATAAAGCCCACACAAAAGTTATCAAATTAAACCAATATTTCTGAAATTGGCCAAACCGACCCCCGGGCCCACATCTCGAAATCCGACAAAAATTACAAAACTAGAATTCTCATTCACTCACGAGTCCATGCATACCAAATTTACCAAAATCCAACTTTGTTTGACCCCTCAATTACCCAAAATAAACTCTCCAATTTCAAGCCCTAATTTCCCCTAATTTCTACAAAGTCCATGCTTAATCAACTGAAATTCACCATAGATTCGAGTATTAAGTTCAAAAATCTTACCTCAACGAGTTTCCCCTTGAATCCCTCTTCAAAATCGTCCAAAAGGCCCAAAAACCGAGTTGAAATTTTGAAGAATGACCAAAATTCGCGAAGGGTCCTTTCTATACCTTCTACCTAGCAAAATCGTATCTGCGGTCCAATTAAGCGCACCTGCGGTGCCGCTTCTGCGACCAAAATTTCGCATTTGCAGAAGTCACTTAAAGTCCCAAGTCCATATCTACGATCAATACCTCGCACCTGCGGGCTCACAGGTGCGACCCCCCATCCGCTTCAGCGATAAACCCCCAGGCCTTCAAACGCCGCACTTGCGACAACCTTCTGCACCTGCGAGACTCGCACCCGCGGTTGCTAATTCGCAGTTGCGGTCACACCAGAACAGCAGCACCAGCTGCATTTTTCCAAGTTCAAACTCCCTGTTAACCATCCGAAATCAACCCGAGGCCCTCGGGTCCTCAACCAATTACACCAATAGGTCACATATCCCTATACGAACATAGTCGAACCCTCGGAACACCCAAAAAAACATCAAAACACCGAATTAACCCTGAGCCTAAGGATTTCTAAATTTCCAAAATTCACCAACAACGTTGAAACCAACCAAACCACGTCCGAATGACCTAAAATTTTGCACACATGTCATAAATGACTCTACGAACCTATTCAAACTTTCGGAATTCTATTCCAACCTCAANGTGTTGGTTAGTTTCGAGCCGTTCGGATGTCGGAATACGCAGTATGGCATCTTTGGAGCATCATTTGGCTTGCTCGGCATTGGCATTGGCTCGTTCGAGGTAAGTAACTCTTCTAAACTTAGTGCTAAGGGTATGAAACCCCGCAATACGTTTTATGTTATTGATATTGAGTTGACGCACTGTCACGATCCCAAACCGCCCCGGTCGTGATGACGTCTATGGCAGTACTCGGCTAGCCGATTCATTATTCATAGCATAAAAAGATTCTTTTCAATAATTCATTTACTATTCTCTTTTGTCATAAATCTTTCATTAAACACTTCAGAACAAGTAAAAATAAACAAAACATAGAAATGAACGGCCCGACCTCGGTGTCACTAGTCATGAGCATCTAGAATACAAGTCTCATACAATCTACTCAAATGACAAGAGAAAATCTAATAAAAATGAACAACTAGAAATAGGAGGTAGAAGAGCAAGGTTGCGGTAGCCGTGCAACTACCTTTCTAAGCTCCGAGATAATCTGCGGAAGAATCAGCACTGACTCGGATGCCCTGGCACCTGGATCTGCACACAAGGTGCAGGGAGTAACGTGAGTACACCAACTCATTAAGTAACAAAAATAAATAAAAGCTGAGTGCGGCGAGGAGCAGTAAAAATCACATAAAGTTCAAGAATTTGAAGTCCCAATGAAACAACAAGTGCCAAATCAGTGATCAAGTCAAAATACCTCATAAAACTTCAGTTTCAATGGAAAAACATGTAAAAATACTTTCATCACTTTGTGTAGAGGCTCAATATAAAATAGGCGAAAATAATGGTTTCGCAAACAAGCCCCTCGGGCAAAATATCACTCATAACAGCCCCGCGGGAAAGCCTCTCAATCACTCATCACTCAACATTCATCACTCCACACTCACACTTAGTAGGTACCCACTAGGGGTGTAAAGACTCCGGAGGGGCTCCTACAGCCCAAGCGCTATATCACTGCGACGTGCAGCCCGACCCAATATCGTTGCGGCTGCAGCCCGATCCATATATATATATATATATATATATATATATATATATATATATATATATATATATATATTATTGCGGCATGCAACCCGATCCATATATATCCTCAGAATCAGGCATTTGACCTTATTCAGCCATCAACCTCACAAGCCACTTGGGTTTCAGTAAAAATCAGGAGACTCAGCCCAAAACAACTTTCATATATTTTAAAATAGAGTAATGAAACTGAATTAAACAGTAAACAGGAAAATCATGACTAGGGATATGCTTTTAAATCAAAACAGTGTGAGGATAATATAAAATACCTCCGAGGGTCCAAACAGTACGGCACAAAGGCCCCAAACATGGCGTTTAACCCAGATTATAAGAATTCTTTCTAAAACATAGAGCAAATTACATAGCTTAATCAAAATATGCAACTCTATAGTTGCTACGGGACGGACCAAGTCGCAATCCCTAACGGTGCACGCCCACACGCCCTTCTCCTAGCATGTGCGTCACCTCAATGTAGTGAAATAGTACGAAATTCCAGGATTTCATACCCTCTAGTCTAGATTTACAATCGTTATTTACCTCAAACCAGACGAAAATCTACTCCTCAATACCCTTGACACTCGACTCGGCCACAAATCACCCCGAATATATCCAAAATTAGTATTATATCATTAATACATGCAAGAGAAATAAAGCCCACACAAAAGTTATCAAATTAAACCAATATTTCTGAAATTGGCCAAACCGACCCCCGGGCCCACATCTCGAAATCCGACAAAAATTACAAAACTAGAATTCTCATTCACTCACGAGTCCATGCATACCAAATTTACCAAAATCCAACTTTGTTTGACCCCTCAATTACCCAAAATAAACTCTCCAATTTCAAGCCCTAATTTCCCCTAATTTCTACAAAGTCCATGCTTAATCAACTGAAATTCACCATAGATTCGAGTATTAAGTTCAAAAATCTTACCTCAACGAGTTTCCCCTTGAATCCCTCTTCAAAATCGTCCAAAAGGCCCAAAAACCGAGTTGAAATTTTGAAGAATGACCAAAATTCGCGAAGGGTCCTTTCTATACCTTCTACCTAGCAAAATCGTATCTGCGGTCCAATTAAGCGCACCTGCGGTGCCGCTTCTGCGACCAAAATTTCGCATTTGCAGAAGTCACTTAAAGTCCCAAGTCCATATCTACGATCAATACCTCGCACCTGCGGGCTCACAGGTGCGACCCCCCATCCGCTTCAGCGATAAACCCCCAGGCCTTCAAACGCCGCACTTGCGACAACCTTCTGCACCTGCGAGACTCGCACCCGCGGTTGCTAATTCGCAGTTGCGGTCACACCAGAACAGCAGCACCAGCTGCATTTTTCCAAGTTCAAACTCCCTGTTAACCATCCGAAATCAACCCGAGGCCCTCGGGTCCTCAACCAATTACACCAATAGGTCACATATCCCTATACGAACATAGTCGAACCCTCGGAACACCCAAAAAAACATCAAAACACCGAATTAACCCTGAGCCTAAGGATTTCTAAATTTCCAAAATTCACCAACAACGTTGAAACCAACCAAACCACGTCCGAATGACCTAAAATTTTGCACACATGTCATAAATGACTCTACGAACCTATTCAAACTTTCGGAATTCTATTCCAACCTCAATATCAAATTTTCCACTACCGACTGGAAATCGCCAAATTTTCAATTTCGCCAATTCAAGCCTAATTCTACCACGGACCTCCAAATTACGTTCTGAACACACTCCTAAGTCCGAAATCACCTAAAGAAACTATCAGAACGATAAAAACCCTAATCCGAGATCGTTTACTCATAATTCAACTTACGGTTGACTTTTCCAACTACATATCCACATTAAGAGACTAAGTGTCTCAATCCTCTCCAAAATCACTCCGAACCCGAGCCAACTAACCCGACGCAACATAATAATGCTGAACAACATATATATAAAGAAGAAATGGGGAAAACGGGGCTATAACTCTCGGAACGATTGGCCGGGTCGTTACACGCACATGCTAGGTGACGGGCGTGTGGGCGTGCACCCTGTGAATTTGGACTCTATTGTTCCCATGGCACTGTATAGTCGCCCTAATTTATTGATATCTGTGTTTTCACCATATGATAAAATAACCGAGTATTCAATCATGCTAAATATTTTGTTTAGGCTTTATGCTAAATATCTAGAATATTTTTTTCTCATATTTTGAAAAATAACAAAGAAGATATGTGCAATAAAAAAAGAAAAAATATACAAAACGAATAAATCTGCACCTTTCGCCATTTCTCTTTTCTACACCTTGTTTTTAAGCAAAAGTCATTGATGGAAGGAGATGATGTGTTGGTTAATAAAAACCATCTTGCAGTTGATAAATTAATTGTTAATATCAAATCCTTATTGACATCAGTATATACATGTTACATCAAGAAGTTTATTACACCATAGTACTCCTTTTCTCTTTTTCCTGTTTTTCTTTGGTTTTCTGTAGTTCTTTCTTTCGTCTTCCTTTTGTTCCTTGAAAGTACTAAAAATGTAACTTACACGCATTCCTATTTTGAGAACAAATGATTATGTTCTATTCATGTAATATTTGCAGGAGCAGTTTAAGCACATATAGTAGAAAAAAGTTGGTCAGCATGAAACTTCAACGCACTTACAAATTTAAAAATTATTCAAAAATAATAAATTAAATTATAAGTAGGAAAATATTTTTTTAGATACCACATTTTTCACTGATTGGTTACACAATAGTTTGAAAAATATTTTCTTAGATATCATATTTTTCTAAAATTAGAGGAAAATGACTTCCCTAGAAAAAGTTAGGAAAATATTTTCCAAAAATTCCACCTACCCTCACATCTAATCTCAACCCCTCCCCCTTCTCTCCCCTACCCCACTTCTCACGTCTCTCCAAAAAGGTAACCACCCTGCTTACCCCTCCACCCCACCCCCAAATTATTTTTTGTATTTTTTTAATTTTCTGCACCACTCACTTCTCTCCCTCGCAAAAAAATAATATTTTTTTATATTTTTTATATTTTCAATTTCTGTTTTTTGTTTTTTCATTTTTCTGCACCACCTACCCACCCCAACTCCCCCCTCCTCGCCTCTCCCCCCGTATTTTCAATTTCCTTATTTGTTTTTTCATTTTTCCAATTTTCATGTTCGAAATTTTACGAGTTGCAAAGTTATGAGTTCATAAGTTTATGTGTTTGGAAGTTTTCGGGTTTAGAAATTATGGAGTTCAGGGGTTCAAAAGTTTGCGGATTTGCAAGTTTAATGCTTCAGAAGTTTATGAAATTTATGGGTTCGGAAAGTTGTTGATTTGAAAGTTTATGGCTTCATGTTTATTGTATCTAAATTATTTATGAATACTCCGGAAAAATTATTTTCCTTAATCTGCGTACCACATACCGAAAAATGAGTAAGATTACTACTTGTTTAAACATTTTTCATTATACCAAACACATTTAAAAAAATTCATTATTTCTACGTTATCAAGCCTTTAAAAAAATAAAAAATAAAAAAACTCAAACTCCTTCAAGTTTACAGCTACATCTCCAATCAGGTGAAAACCATTGCGCCCTCCGTTTCATATTATGTGTCGTGTTTCTCTTTTACACGCCCTTTAAGAAATATGAATTAAGAAAGAGATTAAACTATTCTACCCTTATTTATGTGTTAAGATATAATCTCTCCTTATTAAATATTTATTCTATTAATATGTTATCTCTATCTTCAAAAACAAGTATTACTAAGGGTAAAAAAGAAAAAAAAAATCAACTATGTCGTGAACTTTTAAAATGACGAATAATTTGAGACGGCTATTTTTAGTGATCATGACTATTAATATGAGACGGAGAAAGTATGCAAATGTGAGAGATCACATAGTAAGTTTCATTTTTCCAAAGAGTTTTAATAACAGAAAACCACGTTATTTAATCATTATGATGTAAAAGGTAATATCATAATTGATGTATTAACTGATTTTTAAGAACGGGAAGAGCGGATGGTTTTATGCGAAGGGAAAGAGCAAAAACAGAAGGAAGTTGCAAAAGAGGAGGTAAAAGATAATACAAATCGTGAAGGAAGAAAAGAAAGAAAGAGGGAGATTTAAGGAAAAAGAATAAATGGAGTAATAATGAGGATAAAGAAAACGAAAGAAAGAGAGATGAAATGCTCTTTGATGAAAAGAAATAAATCGAGTAATAATAAGGACAAAGTTTTTTTGGCTGTTTTTTGGGCAGTAAATAAGGAAAAAGTTTAAAATTACGAGAAAAAGGATAAATTGTCATACTTGTTTGAGAAGTATGCCACATTAGCTTTTCCATTCCAACTTTATATTTTTATTGAAATAGATGATCGTTAAAATAAAATAACAATAACAACAATAACAAATCAAGTGAAATATTTGTCACTGACTCAAATCTTCCTCTGTAAGACATCATGATGGCACCTAGTCTTAGGGATTAGATAAGTCTAACATTCACTGAAATAATAACAGTACTAACCAATATCTAACAATAAGGAATAGAAATCTCTATATAATTTACAATCCCCAAAAATCGATATACAAGCCATAAGCTCTACTGGGTTACTAGGAGGTCTACAAATACAACTGTTTTGAAATAAGGACGAACAGTATAACACAACATGAAAAGGTGACTCTGAAGCCTGCGAACGCTGCAGTAGGTTTACTTTGAGTCTCCACCGAAAAATCCGTACAGCTAGCTAATGATCGACTGACTTTGAATACCTGGATCTGCATAAAAATGTGCAGAAGCGTAGTATGAGTACACCACAGTGATAACCAGTAGGTATCAAGACCAACCTCGATTGAGTTGTGACGGGGAACAGTTAAGACACCTACTGGACTAAATAACCTGAGCGAGTATAAGTGTAGAAGTAACACAGTACAATATCTCTATAAAGCTACGTATAATGACAATGATAATATGGTACTTACAATAAGAAATAGAAACAACAAGTAGCAGCTGAACACAGCAAGTAATAACACAGTACAGTAAGTTGCACACAGTCTAAATCATGTGAACACAGTTAAAAGAAAGGTAGGTTGCAACTAGATGAAAATAGTAACTTTCACATCAGGTTTTATCCAATAATCTCCACGAGGTACCGAACCTCAAAATATTCATAACTCGCAGGTCCCAATTCACAAACCCTAAACACTTGGCACTTGTACCTTCATTACAACTAATAACTGCACGGACAACAAACGTACCAATAGAACCCTTCTCACATAGAGGCAAATAGACGGGGGTGCATAGAAATGATCAATAACATCAGGATCCATTTTCTTAAATCGTTGGGGGTGATTAACTACGTATATGCTTGTGTCAGTGTTCTATCATAGTTCACGCCAACTAATAAGAATATAAATAATGAATGACACATAAGAAACGATCACCATGAAATGAACATGGTATAACTCACACAGAGTAGGCACACCACAACGCAAATAACAACGATAACAATGCCCACAGGCCATATCAAGTCATCACAATCAATCCTCGACACAGCCCACCTTGTCTCGCCATATGCACAATAATAAAGTAAATGCCTACTTTGTCTCGCCACACGTACATAATAATGTTCACACCTTGTCTCGTTACATGTGCAACCCACATATATAGCCCGCCCTATCACGCTGCATGTGCAAAGATCAATAGTAACAATAGCATAGCAGAAACCTTGTGCAACACAATAACATCCACATGACATAAACCTCATGCATCACAATAACAACCGCACGGTAAAAACCTCGTCCATCACAATAAAAACCGCACGGTAGAAACCTCGTGCATCACAACAACAAGTACAACAACAACCCATGATAATAATGCAAGAGTGTGGAAAGTAAATCAACTCAAGAACCTTCCATCACAAAGAAACGATAGAACTAGTTCACAAGGAATAACCACAATAGAGAATGCCATATTTATGACATAATTGGATAACGGGTTCGTATTTTGGTTCGGAAAACCGGTATAGGTCCAATGCCAAATTTATGACTTGTATGTGAAATTTGATGGAAAAAAGAGTTGGTTTGATGTGATTCGGAAGTTTGGTTGTGAAAAATACAAGTTTCAAAGTTTTCTTGAAAATTTCATTTGATATGGTGTTCAATTCGTAGTTTTGGGTGTTATTTTGGTGTTTTGATTGAGCGAGAAAGTTTGTATGATATTTTTAGATTTGTGTGCATGCTTGGTTTGGATCCCCAAGGGCTAGGGTGAGTTTCGGACATGCAACAAAGTGAAAATAGGACTTAGAACATTGCTAGTGTTCCAATTGCTGGTGTAGGCCTCTGATCGCGCAAATGCGAGATCAGGTATTGCATTTGCGACCTCTGCAGGTTCTGCATTTGTGAAGAATAGCCGGGCCTCATATTTTTTGCATTAGCGGACATTTTTTTGCATTTGCGAAATGGGACAAGGGAAGGCAGTGGTCGTATTTGCGATCATATGGTCGCAATTGCGGAAAGGGTCAGGCTCGCATTTGCGAGATTTTCTTGGCATTTTCCATGATAGCAGGAATGGGAAACCTATGCATTTGCGATAGGATCTTCGCATTTGCTAACCCCAGGTCGCAAGTGCGACATATGCAACCGATCAAAATGGCTTTGGGCGGGATTTTCGGTTCATTTCTCAAACTTTCAAAACCTAAAACCTTAGAAGCGATTTTTTTCAAGACTTCTTCTTTCCCAAATCATTGGTAAGTGATCCTAACCTACTTTCTTTCAATATTTCACTACTTTTCTTAAGATTTCAACCTAAAATCTAAGGTTTAATGGAGGAATTGGGGGTTTTGGGTGGAAACTAGGAATTTTGTAAATTGGAGATTTAGACCTTAAATTGAGGTCGGATTCCAAAACAAATTACAACAATCGGGCTCGGGGTGAATGGGTAATGAGTTTTGGACCGAATTTTGGGTCTGGACCAAGAGGGCGCGAGTGTTGACTTTTTCAAATAAATGATCTAAATTGAATTCTTGCAATCATGGGTAGTTCCTAAGGTTTAATTCGAATTTGGTGGGTAATTTTCTAGATTTTATTGGTCCGAAAGCTTGTTTGAGAGGCAAGGTTGTAGTTGAGCAGTGAGTGATCCTTGGAGCGAGGTAAGTGTTGTGTCTAACCTTGACTTGAGGGAATTAGGAACCCTCGTCCTATTTGCTATATGAAATTCATGTGAGTGGCGTATATGTGAGGTGACGAGTACCTATGCGCCGCCAATTTATCTATTTTTTCCTGTTTCTTTCCTGTTATTATCATATTCTCTCTTTCCCTGCCTTAATTGTTACATGCTCTACTTGTATTCACATGCCTAACTGCTACTTGTTAGACATCGTTTCCCTCTGTTAATGGTATTAGTTATTCTGTAGGTTCATTACCTCCTATTATTTGCTTAAGCTGGTTCATTGGCACTTTTATGAAATATTTTGAATTGGTCTTGCTAAGTAGTATTACTTATGTGAATTGTCATGGTGTACAAGCTTCCAATTTGTTTCCGTTTGAAGTTTAAGTGTTGTGAAGGGTTCTATGATTTGAATTCGCAAATTTTTGTACATACTGAGTAATTAATATTGATATGGTGGGAACATGTTGTATGCCAACATGTGCAATAAGGGTCATATATTGAGGAGGAATAAGGGTGAATTAATATTGTACAGTGGGAACGGGTTGCTCGTCGCAACAGGTGTAATAAGGGTGGATTGTTTGGTGGATTAAGGGTGAAGTATGATTGTGTTATTGTGATAGATGGGATCAGGATTGTACACCGCAACACTTTTATTTATATTCTGTTGTTTATGCTATTATGAGGAAATAACGGGAGGAATATGATATGTACGGTGGGATCGGGTTGCGCGCCGCAACAACTAATGTGTTTATACTTTCCCTGAACTATGTTAGCTGTATGGTATTCTTATTTGCACTTAAGGATTGGTAGTATCTGAACACTTTTGAATTACTTTTGAGAACTGTAATTATTTCTTGCAAGTTACTGCTTTATTCTATTTTGTCTTCCTTTTATGCTTTTATCATATATAATTTGTACAGGTTGTAGTGTGAGTGACCCGCCGTAGCCTCATAACTCCTTCGTCGAGTTTAGGCTCGACACTTGGGTCGGTTGTACTGATACTGCACTTTGCACTTTGTGTGCAGATTTGGGTGCTGGTCCGAGTTGATCGTGAGGTTGGCTGCAGGATCCATCTGATAGGAGACTCAAGGTAGACTTGTCGGCGTCCACAGGCCTTGGCTTATCCTTCTATACATTTAACTTCACTATTTCTTTTATTTCGAAAATAATTATATTTCTTTTATACATTTACTTGTAGTAAAATCTTAGAAGTTCGTGAGCTGTGACTTCAGATTCTGGGTAGTAAAATGTATTGAGGCTGTTATATATTTCCGCTCTCATTTCAACTCGTTATAGCTTATTTGTTATTAATTAATGAAATGTAAAAGAATTGGCTAATGATTCTCTAACGTTGGCTTGCCTAGCAATGAAATATTAGGCGTCATCACGGTCCCGATGGTGAAAATTACGGGTCGTGACAACAACATTGACAATGATGCAAGAAACATGAAGACCTCATAACTATTCACCCGAATTAGCAAGTCAAATCTAACGCCACCGTGCACATACCATACAAGCTAAAACTTGAATAAGCACAACACGAAAATGACTGCGTAAGGAGAAACAGATAAGAGAAATATCAAACAAGCCCGACAGTCACAACTTTCTATCAGTACCATCCTACGAATCAATTTACACGGAAATCAAGGTATATGAACAAATCAAAAAGGATCTCATCCTGATATAACTTCTATCGCGGCACGCATCCCGGTTTAACACATATCAAATCACATGAAATCACAAGGGTCTCACCCTCAACTCTGAAAATCACAGGTAGAATACACATCATGCCAACCGGAACCTTCTAGTAATTCAATTCCTCCATTAAAATCACAACACTTACTGAACTCTCACCCCGATAGAGCATCTAAATCACAAATCATAACCAATATTTAGAAATCACATCTAAACCTACTGTAATGGACAACAAGAATTCACTTCTAGTCCGGTAACTCTAAATAATGAATAAAAACAAACAATAGAAACGAGCTACCACCATAGAATCTCCCAATAGAGGAAAACACATAAGCAGACTGCTAAATCATGAACTCACTCATAAATGGAGCAGCAAATAGGAGAACTCACCCCCGATAAGCAGAACCGAAAAAAAATACGAATGAGGCTTCTCCATAAAAAGTCAAAAACATACATGTATGACATCATCTAGCAAAGCAGCCTCGGACCTACTACATGAAACACATCAACAAGTCGAGCCTCCCCCTCTTGGGCGCCCTCTACTCGCCTGAACACTCTGTTGCAACACATTTGTCCGTATTCTGGGACAATCTGTCACCATGTGATTGGTATCTCCACACTCGAAACAACTTCTCTATTGATGTGGCTGTGGAAACTGTGTGGTACGGGTATGAGCACCGGAAACATCGTGCGAACCCTGGAGTGCAAATTGAACTAGCTGACCCATAAAACCTCTACCATGCCGTACCTTGCCTCCAAAATAAGGACCAACAGATCTCTCCGGTCTTTGAGACCTCATAGCCTCCCTATCCTCTCTTTCCTGACCTTGCATGCCCTCTCTCTCTCCTAGTCCCACATGCCCTCCAATCGGTGAGCGATCTCTACCACTTGCTGAAATAAAATATCCGACTCCAACTTCCGAGCCATGCTGAACCGAATATCATGCCTGAGCCCCTCAATGAATCTACGAACACGCTCTCTAACTGTAGCGACCAAAGTAGGTGTATGTTTGGCCAAATCACTAAATCTAATGGCATACTCTGATACTGACATAGTTCCCTGGTACAGATGCTCAAACTCCACGCGCCATGCGTCCCGAAGAGACTGATGTACAAAATCTCTCAGGAACATCTCTAAAAATTGAGGCCATGTAAGTGAAGTTGCCTCGGTCGGGATACCCAACTCATACACCCGCCACCACTGATAAGCCGCTCCCCTAAGATGGAACGTAGTAAAAGCAACCCCACACGTCTCCACAATACCCATAGTACGGAGAATGCGGTGGCACTCCTCTAGAAAACCATGTGCATCCTCTAAATCCAAATCACTAAAAGTAGGAAGGTAATACTTCTTGAACCTTGCAAGTAAACGTTGGTCTTCCTCTGATGTTGCGGCCCTAACCATGGGCTGAAGTGGGACCACAGGCTGAGTCGCCATTACACCTGGAACCTGACCAATGTGGACTTGCTGTTGTGGTGTACGGGCGGCAGAAATCTGAGTCCCTCCCTCTATTTGTGAAGTGGTTGGCGCAACTGGAATCAACCTCGCTTGAGCCAATGTACCATACATGATCCGGAGCTATGCTAAAGTCTCCTGGAGTCTAGGGGTAACAACAGGCGCCTATGGTACATGTTCCCCAACTGGAGCTACGGGTAGCTCCTCAACTACTACTCTCGTATGTATCCCAACTGCGTCACGTGCTCCTCTTCGGCCTCTTCCCATCTTCTGCCCCTAGCGACACTTGCTCTGGTGGCAGTGTCATCATTAACTGCAACTCGTCACGATCTGTGAGAATAAAATGATAAAAGCTCAAACTCCGAGATCAATAGACTCGTACGGTAGGATGAAAGAAGTGAAACTGTCCTAATAGTTTTGTAGCCTCTCGAAGATAAGTACATACGTCTCTGTACCGATCCGCAAGACTCTACTAAACTCACTTCTGACTCATAGCACCTATGAACCTAGAGCATTAAAACCAACTTGTCACGACCCAAATCTCCCTTCGTAAGAGGTCGTGATGGCACCTAGTCTTAAGGACTAGGTAAGCTTAACATTTATTGAAATAATAATTGTATTTAACCAACATCTGACAATAAGGAATAGAAATCTCTATACAATTTACAATCCCAAAAAATTAATAGTACAAGGCATAAGCTCTACTGAGTTACTAGGAGGTCTACAAATACAACTTTTTTTAAATAAGGACAAAACAATATAAACATAACATCATAAGGTGACTCCGAAGAATGCGAACGCAACATCAGGTTTACCTTGAGTCTTCATAGCAAAATCCGTACGGCTAGCTAACGATCGACTGACTCCGAAATGTCTGGATCTGCACATAAATGTACAGAAGCGTAGTATGAGTACACCAAAGCGGTACCCAGTAAATATCAAGACTAATCTCGGTGGAGTAGTGAAGATGAACAGTCAAGATGCCCACTAGCCTAATAATTCACGGGTCTCAATTCGTGAACCCTAAACACTTGGCATCTTGTGCCTTCATTACAACTAATAATTTCACGGACAACACACGTACTAATAAAACCCTTCTCACGTAGAGGCAAATAGACGAGGGTGTATAGAAATGATCAATAACACCAGGATCTATTTTCTTGAATCGTTAGGGGTGATTAACTACGTGTATGCTTGTGTCAGTGTTCTATCACAGTTCAGGCCAACTAATAAGAATAGAAATAATAAATGACACATAATAAACGATCACCACAAAATGAACATGGATACAAAGTTGTTCAAAATCTTATGCTGCCGAACGAGACTTTAATTTAGAAAAGGACCGACCAGGTCGTTACAATATTACAAAGTGGGATCTGTAAAGTCTAGAGTGGACGTGGACCTTAACCCCGCCTTATGAAGTTAGAGAGGCTGTTCCTGATAGACCCCCGCTCAAGAACAACAAATATTAACTATAGCAAGCGAAGATGATTTAATAACCGAAGCGAAAGAAATGAAATATAGTAATAGAAATATGCATTTATAAAAAAATAAAAATACAAGACTAACACTAATGATACCGGCATAAAAATAAGACACGACCGCTTAACGACTACCCTTCTACCATAATTTTCAACCTCTGTACTTTCCTATCAAGGGTCATGTACTCAGTAAGCTGAAGTAGCACGATGTGATGTCTAATGAACTCTCCCCAATATTTCTTATGCCCCTCTCTACCTCTCCTCAACCTCTCATTGCCAACCTTTCACACCTCCTCACCGGGGCATTATGCACCTCTTCTTCACCTGCTCGTACCATCTCAATCTAGCTTTCCTCATCTTGTCATCTATAGGTGTCATTTCCACCCTTTCCCGAATTTCAGTATTCCTTATCTTATATAATCTGGTATGCTCACACATCGATTTCAGCATTTTTATTTCTCCTACTTTCATTTTCTGGACACGAGTGTTTTAAAAATAAAACATGGATAACTGAAGATTGAAAAAAAAAACATATTACTATGTTTTAGTTCCTCTTGTTTTAAAATAATGGCACAATGCATGTAAAAGTACTACTCAAATAACAGATTAAAATAATGTGGTTCTCGGAATAAGAAAACTTCGAGAAAAGGAAAGACAACATCTACGTAAACACAATTGCCATTGAAAGAACAAATCTTAAAATTATAAATACTAACTGTATCACGTTTAAGAAGTATTACTACTGACAGTTCAAAATTTAAAGCAGATGCAGTAAATTAAAAAAAAAAGGAGTTAAAGAAAGAGGAATTGGGAGAAGAGAATAATATTTGGGAAATTGGAAGGACAAGCGTGTGGCACGCGGGCAACCCTCAAGAACAGGCATTGCCTTCACGGTCTTCTAAGATGCGGTCAAACGAAACTCCTTTGCTGCTAGGCCTCCGTTTATCACTTCGATAATTCCCCTACATGTATCTTATTTTAATTTTGTACGTATGGAACATAATTATATTTTACCTAAATTTTATGTATGGAACATAATTATATTTTACTCTAATTTTTATGTATGGAACATTACATGTTTATTCTTAAAAGAAAAAAGTTGACCGATTTACCTTTCATACTTTAATAAAAGGCTTGTACCTTCGGAATTCAGCAAGGGTGGAAAAGGAAAGAAAAAGGTAATTTATTATCAAGGTAGAATAGCCTAGAAAACATATAGAGTTGTTCTGATTTGACATTTCGATCCATGTACTTCATAAAGTTTCATTTAGACACTTGAACTCGATCAAAATTATTTCCTCTCCAGTTTATGTGAACCTATTTCTTTTTTGGTCCGTTCCAAAAAGAATGACTCCTTTCTAAATTTGGAAACAATTTAGCTTAAAATTTTAATTCTATCCTTAATGAGAAGTTTTTATAACCACACAAATACTCTGGACCTCCTTTTGACTTGTTTAGCACCACAAATTTTAAAAGTATTCATTTTTTCTTAAATTCCGTGCCCAGTCAAACAGATTTATATAAATTGGAACGGATGAAGTAATATTTTATATACTTCTGACCATTGACCAAGCTGACGTGGCATAAATATAATTGAGGTGGACAAAATACTTGCTATACATGCGCATTGTGAGCGTGAGATGGTGGCTAAATCAGAAAATGACAAAAAACTAAAAAGAGAAAGAATAAAAAAATTTAACAACTCATATCATCTTCAATCCACCAGCCTCTTCGATTTTGGGGTTGGCATCGTTGCCTTCTTCCGTTCTACGATCATGTCACGATCCAAATTTTCTTCCGTTGAGTATCGTGATGACACGATTAGGTAAGCCGAACAGCTACTGAATAATCACAATAATAAAGGAAAACTAACAGTCTCGATATAGAATCTCAACAGAATGTACAAACTTTCCCAAAATCGATAATACAAGTCATAAGCTCTACGAATCTTCTACAACTTCTAAGTGCACCTGTTTGGAAATAAATACAAAAGTGTATGATTAATAAATACAAAGAAGGTGACTCTGACGCCCACGAACGCAACAGCAGGTTACCTTGAGTCTTTTCGTCAATCATCCACATAGCTACTACAATATATATCTGGATCTGCACATAAAAATGTGTAGAAGTGTAGTATGAGCACACCACAGCGGTGCCTAGTAAGTATCAAGACTAACCTCGGTGGAGTAGTGACGAGGATTAATCAAGACACCACTGATCTACAAAATAAATAGTATGAATATAGAAATGACCGAACGTTACATCTATCTAAGACTTCACGGAATAATTTACAACCATGACAATATAAAGCGGAAGAAAATTATAAAAAATCAATCACGAAACAACACAAAAATACACAGAAAGATGGACAACAAAACAATTCAAACCGAAGGGAAACACAATACAATAGAGAACACCAATAACTCAACCCTACGTAAGTTAGTTCACATCGGGCCTTAGCTATTAAAATCCATAAACTGGTGGTTTAAACAACAGTTCATATGAAAATTTTTACAAATAAAAATCATTTTAGTATGGAAGAGTTTTCTTTGAAAACGTACTTTCTCCAAAAGTAGATATAAGTATATTTAATAGAGGGAATTACGTAAAACATAGTTTCTTTCAAATACGAAACTTCCTAAAGATGCTTTCCCAATAAATGGCTTCCAAATATCATTTTAGGCAAGACTAGTGCTTTTCAAATATACCTTCGATGTAAAAGTCATTCAAATATAATCATCTCGAAACCTTTGCTTTTTCAATAATACTTTTCAATAAAACCTCTTGATAAAAATCTACTCAAGATTTACCTACCGGAACTCAGTCCGTAACTCAGAAATTGCCATGCAGTACAGGAGAAATATCAAATCTTGCCAATAAATGCAGTCAGAAAATCAGTAGGAATACCCAAATTTAGAACAACGGAATAAAATGCAAAGACAAGTGCACGACATCACCATTCGTGCTTTTACTCTCATCCTCACCAAAACAAGTGCACGACATCACCCTTCGTGCTTTAATATCATCCTCACCAAAACAAGTGCAGTAAATAGCAAACAGGAACAACGAAATTAATAATGCATAAAACACTCGGCACGGAATGTCCCCTCGTGCATAACCTCACAAACACACGGCACGCAATGTCCCCTCGTGCAATAAATAAATAACACTCGACACGGAATGTCCCCTCGTGAAATAAATAAATAAACACTCGGCACGGAATGTCCCCTCGTGCAAAACCTTACAAACAATCGGCACGAAATGTCCCCTCATCCAATAAATAAATAACACTCGGCACGGAATGTCCCCTCGTGCATAACCTCACAAACACTCGGTACAGAATGTCTCCTCGTGCAATAAATAAATAACACTCGGCACGAAATATCTCCTCGTGCAATAAATAAATAAACAACTTTAATAAGGGAAATCAACAATAAGAACCATAAATCACAACATCCGGAAATCAACAATAAGAACCATAAATCACAACATCCCGGCAAGGGAGTCATCAACGCAAACAGTATCATTAACAGTATAAACAACAATAGAAATCATATCATCCCGGCAAGGGAGTCAACAATGAAAACAACATCATCCCGGCAAGGGAAACAACTATAACCAATCTCGCCTAAACAATTAACTTTACGAAATAAAGCTCAGCTCAAACAAGGGCCTAATAATAGGCAACATCAAGAAAACACCAACAACCTAAACATTTATCAACTAGGTCCAAGTAGCACATAAGGGAAAAATCTTATAAAGCACAATTTAAGACTCACATGCATGCTTGACACTAACGAACGGATATTCTAACTGCGGCTAAGCAACTATAAAGCTAGATAACACTAGTATAGTCAATTTGACAGTTTTAGGAAGCAAGTATAGCATAAAGATAAGAGCGGTAAGATATCCAATTAAGTCAATTAAGATCAAATAGCCAACAAAGGAATCCAAAAGCAAGTAATTCTAATCTAAGCAGGAAAGGATGAAATTAACAACCAAGGATTCAAACGTAACAAGTACAACTCATACACAGGTAACAGAAGAACCTACGAATCCTAAAAGGCCAATCTATTAGCAAATAAGTCCGAGTACGCACTTGTTACCTCGTATACACGGACTACAATCAACAAATAAGACTCAATCCTAAGGGGTAGTTCCCCCACACAAGGTTAGGCAAGATACTTACCTCGACTCCAAGAATCCAAATCAAGCCTCTAGCACCGCTTTCCTTACAAAATTGACTCCAAATCAATCGTATCTAGACATAATCGACTCAATAACATCAATAAATGCTAAACAATTCAATTTAAATTCCTAATTATAGATTTCCCAACATTCTTTCAAAATTTCCAAAAATCGACCCCGGGCCCGCTTGGTCGAAACACGAGGTTCGAACCAAAACCGGATCACCCATTCACCCACGAGCCTGAATATATAATTTGTTTTGAAATACGACCCAAAACAAAGTCAAATTCCCAAAAATCCCTAACTCTACCCAAAAATCCCAATTTCTACATTTGATTTCATGTTTTTAGGCCTAGAATCTAATAGATGTTGATGAAAATGGAAGAAAACGAGTTAAAGATTACTTACCTAAGAGATTATGGTGAAGAAGTCTCCCAAGAATTGCCCAAGAGGAGTGGAGAAGAAGAAGTTTAAGAAAAATGGGTTTAATCCCGTATTGATTCTGTTTTGAACCTTTTAAAATCACTGGACCAAATTCCTCTATGCGTTCGCGACCCCATTGCCGCGTTCGCGAAGGCTTAACTGTTTTGTCCTATGCGTTCGCATGCTAAGGGCCACATTCGCACATGGTAAGACACATCCAGCCCCCTAGGTCCCCTCTAGACCTATGTGTTCGCGACTTACCCTCCGCATTCACATAGCTTACTCTGGCCCCCACTTCGTGATCGCATCCTAAAGGGTGCGTTCGCACTGTCTTAAAACTAACCTGACCCCAACCCACTCATAACCCTGTGCGTTTGCACTCCCTTGAGTGCGTTCGCATAGGGTAAACACCTGGACACCAGAAAATGACTATTACACCAGATTTTCACCAAGTTTGCATTTCGACACCTACCCGAAACTCACCCGAGCCCTCGGGGCTCAAAACCAAATATATACACAACCTTAAAAATATCCTACGGACTTATTCGAGCAATTAAATCACCAAATTAACATCGAAAACAAGGAATTAAACCTCAAGATCAATGAAATACTTCAAAACTTCTTAAACTTTCAAATGTTCCATTTAAGGTTCGAGTTACGTCAAACAGATTCCGTTTCTTACCAAACTTCACAGACAACACATATAAATCATATCGAACCTGCATCGGGCTCCGGAACCATAATACGGGACCGATACCACAAGTTTTCACATAGAATTTCATTTTCAAAAGCCATTCTATTTTTCAGAAAATAATTTTCATTAAAAATTCATTTCTCGGACTTGGGGCCTCGAAATTTGATTCCGGGCACACGCCCAAGTCCCATATTTTCCTACAGACCCTCCGGGACCATCAAATCACGGGTTCGGGTCCGTTTACCAAAAACGTTGACCGTAGTCAACTTTATTCAAATTTCTAATATAAAATTATCATTTTTATCAGTTTTTCACATAAAGGCTTCCCGGCTACACGTCCGGGCTGCGCACGTGAATCAAGGTGAGATAGAAGGAGGTTTTCACGACCTCGAAACATAGAATTAGCTAGAAATATACGTGATGACCTTTTGGATCGTCGCACACCACCATCTCCACCACCACTATCTTCTTATACTCTTCCATCACCATTCCCTAAATTTCAGAGTTGTTTTTGAGCCATTTCTTTTGCCGTCACCACTACCACCTCCACAGACAAAGCATCGCCTCTCTTCTTCCTATTTCTCAATCAATTCAGTCCAAATGGGAAAAATAAATAAAACAAAAATCTGATTATTTGAAGTGTTTGTGTCTATTTTTGAAGAATTTTTGGAGTTCTCCAATGGGTCAAGCTCAACAGATTTGTTTCTCAATGGCAATTTACCACCAACATAAATTGGACCTTTATAAGATTTCTTTTCCACATATTTCATGGTCTTAAACAATTCAAATCCTCCTTCGATATTTTCTTTTCATTATCCTTAAAAATTAAATATTTATGATTATCGACAAAATTAGTTGTTGAATTATTATTCATGGTGCATAATTTGGATTCGTACATTGAGTGGATTTGAGGGTTTTGCCTTTTTGTAATTTGGGAAGAATAGAGTAGAAAGATGAGGTTAAATAGAGAAGGAAACCTTGAAGGGTGGAAGAAATAACTTGTCACCATGTGAGAATTGTGATCTTTCAATGGTGGAAATGGTGGTGATGGGTAAAAGGCAGAGAGCCGGAAACGTGGAGAGAGAAGAAAAGGTGTAGGATTTTTTTTTGGGATATGGATATGATATGGATATTATTTATGTAGGTGAATCTGATGTGACCTCCGTATTAGGGAGAGTGAACAACGTACATGGTCGGACGTGTTTAAAATATTAATTTTAATCGAGTTTAAGTGCCTGAATGAAACTTATGGAGTTGAGGGATCGGGATGTCAAACTTGAACAAGCACAGGTGTCGCCTAGGCTATTCTGCCTATTATCAATAATACTAAGGATGGATCCTCAAAATTCAAAAAGAAAGAACAACAGATTGGAATACTCAATCTAAGCTAGTCGAGGAAACATGCTTTTGTTAAGAATTTGTGTTCGAAAATAATTTTTGCAAAAATAAATCAGATACAGAAGTGGAAGAATTAAAAGTTTTGAGCCCAACAGAAAACTATGTTTCCTTAAAGAATTTAATCATGTAACTATTGTCCAAGGTTATTGGATTAATTCCTCTCAGATAGAATAAAATAACTATTCCGTAATACCGATAATGAAAATTACAGGACTTCGTCAAACTCAACAAACGACAGTAAATCACATTAATGCTTACTTTTTTGCTTTGAAAAGTAATTGAGAAATGCAAAGAAAAGAGGAGAGGATGTATGCAGATTTTCTGTTGTATAGTGTCTGCACAATGAGGCTAATCCTCTGTATTTATAGCCAACTATTTAGGTTTCAACAAATGTTAAGATACCTGCTCGTTTGAGAAGGTTTGTGTTCACCATAATTAAATTTATTTTAGGCACGAATTCCACGAAAAAAAATTAGAAAAAGAAAATAAATAATGGAAAAAACGAAAAATAAATTTGGTGCAAATTTTTTTTTAATCAATCAACCAAATCTAAATCCAAATCCAAATACAAATCATCCAAAGCCAAGCCGAAGTCGAGAGAGGGATGAAGGCGGCGCGAGTTGCCACTTCTTCTCACCTTTTTTAATAGCTAGAAGGTGTGCTTCTATATATAAGCACACAAATTTTCTTTCTATATTCCGATGAGGGACAAAGCGCCTTAGTAAAAGTAACACTTCAAACTTTTTGTTCCCTTCAATTCTTTTTCCTCCATTTTCCTTTTACGCCTCTTTATTTAAGTAGATAAAAAACCCAACAATCATCCACATGAATAAGGGTATGGCTATCTAAAATATGCATACATGAAAAACTGTGTGATTTAAAAGCAAGGATTAATTACATCTATATAAGTAGGGTATCCTTTGAACTTTCCATAGTGAACGTATGTAGGATATACTCAATCAATAGGTAGATTTGATATCTTTGAACCGTCAAATTTTGGTGTATACCTAGACAACCATAAGTAACAGAATAAACCATTTATCATCTTTGGTTCTCATTGTTGTGTTCGTTTCAACCATGAACATTTCCTAGTTCATAAGTGCATAGACAACTGGCTTTATAAAATTCTCCTTGAAGCAGTTTACACTTTACACTTACATAGGTGATTTCTAAATGTGTTATCACGTAGATACACTATTTGATATACTCCGTATCAAACTTAGAAAATGTTAAAAAGCCTTAATGCTTTATCTTTGGTACTGAATATTGTCTTCATCACGAGAATGGACTAAAATTTTATTTGACAATGTTGAATCGTCATTAATGATTTTGTTTGATCTTCTTAAACCTAGATCTTGGGATCTCCAGTATTCTAAGTAGAGTTGCCGCAAAAATGACTTATCCTCGACATAGTCCCATTCCCTTCGATAATTTCTCAACCGCCTCTCTAGTTAGGACTTTTGTAAGTGGACCCGACACATTTCCTTTTGACTTTGGATAGTCAATTGTGATAATTTCACTAGAGAGTAGTTGTCTAACGGTATTATGACTTCATCGTCTGTGACGAGATTTTTCGTTATACATAATGCTTATAGCTCTTCCTATTACTGCTTGACTATCACAACGTATGCATATAGGAGCCACTAGTTTGGGCTAAAATGGAATATAATCCAAGAAATTCCGGAGCCATTCAGCTTCTTCTCAAGCCTTGTCTAAATCTATAAAAATAAGATTTCATTGTAGAGCGAGCGATGCACGTCTGTTTGAATGATTTCGAAGACACTTCTCCTCTATCAATGGTGAAAACACATCCACTTGTGGAGCTGCTAATCCAATGATCCAATTCGCGTCACTATGTCCTTCAATTATGGCATGACACTTGTTATAGTGCAAATCATTTTAATAACTCAAAACTTATTTCATTGACATCCAATGAGTTTGGTCGGGATTGCTTGTATAACGACTTAGTTTACTTACTGCACAAGCTATATCAGGTCGTGTGCAATTTCATGATATACATTCCAACACTCGAGCATAATCCAATTAAGATATGCTCTGACCTAGATTCTTTGTAAGAGAAACATTTAAAACTATCTCGGTCTTTTCAAGTTTGAAATCTAAATGCTTGAATTTTTTAAGTACCATTTTAACGTAATGAGATTGAGACAATGCCAGACCTTGAAAGACCTATGAATTTTAATTCCTAGAACTAAATAAGCAATACCTAAGTCTTTCATATCAAACTTGCTAGCATACATACACTTAATAGCATTTATATCTGCAGTCTTTGCTCATTATTAGCATATCATCAACATATAAACAAACAATGACTATGTGATTTGCAGCATTCTTAATGTAAACACATTTATTACATTCAGTAATCTTAAACCCATTTGCCAACATAGTTTGGCCAAATTTCTCATTCAATTGTTTGGGTGCTTGTTTCAATCCGTAAAGTGACTTAACAAGTAGGCACACCTTCTTTCTTTTCGGAAATGACGAACTCTTCAGGTTGTTCTATATAAATTTCTTCCTATAAATCTACACTTAAAAAGGCTATCTTCACATCCATCTGATGGATTCAAGTCCATACACGTGGCTAACGCGATTAACACCCGAATAGATGCAATACTTGTTACCGACGAATATATGTCAAAGTAATGAAAACCTTCTCGTTTTCTAAACTCTTTGACAACTAATCTTGCCTTATATTTGTCAATAGTACTATCAACTTCTATTTTTCATTTGAAAATTAACTTAGAGCCCAAAAGTTTATTTCTTGGAGGAAGATCAACCAATTCTCAAGTATGATTATTTAATATGGATTCTATCTCACTATTGATTGCCTCTTACCAATATTATGCTTCTGAGGAAGACACTACTTCTTTAAATGTTTGAGCCTTATTTTCCAATAAGAATGTCAGGTTCCAAAGGAAGTAGTTGTCCTTTGACGTTTACTACCTCTTGGAATTTTCTCATTAAACATACCTTCCTTTGCTTTTTCTCGAGGTCGCTTAAATTTTTGCTAGACGACTCACTGTCCTTTTTATATGGATAAATATTCTCAAAGAATTCAACATTATCTAATTCAATTTGTTACGACCCAAAAACTAAACCGTCGTGATGGAACCTAACCCGACCTTCTAGGTAAGTCAATTAACAATAAAACACAATATAATAATACTGATATGAGTCGAAGATGAGATAATTGAATGTTTATAAAACTCCCCAAGGACTTGTAGCACAAGTCATGAGCTTCTAAGATATAGAGTTTACAAAGCTGGTTTGAAATAAAATACACCATCTGTTTGAAATATACAAGAATAGATCTGAAATACTAAAGCTACCAAGATCAAGAGGTAGCTATGACTGGAGCACAAGTACATCTTCAAATCCAAATCCCACTGTATGCAACAACATCAGCATCCAATGTTTGCATGCAAGGTGCAAAAGTGTAGTATGAGTACAACTGACCCCATGTACTCAATAAGTAACAAACCTAACCTTAGGTTTAAAGTAGTGACGAGTTGGGACAAGGGTCAGAGTCCAACTCAATTAACCAGCAACAGTTCATAACAGTGTAATAAAATTGGTACAAGAAATAACTCATCTCGTTCACAGTTATGGAATATAGGCATGCTTTTCAAGTATAACAGTAGATCCCAAATCTTTCACCAAAAACCCCAACGATAGATGAGAAAGTTTGAAACTTGTGATTTTCCCCAAAAAAATTTCAACAATAAACAAGATATTTCATTTTCAAATAGCATGAGGAAAAAACATCTCTATGCCTACATGTCAATATATAGGTAAAATCATGAATGTCACCAAAAATCGGGTAGCAGAAGGGAATGCATCTCTATGGATGTATTTCAAGAACACATGTGAAATGCTATGCATATCAATGATGAACTCATGTACTCACACTCTCAGAGTACTCAATCACTCAGTACTGTACGGGGCAGGTCCAGCCTAGGAAAGATCCATCCCTCAATAAAAATAGCAACTAACAGTCAGTCACTCAGTATTGTGTAGGGCCAATCCAACCTAGGTAACTCCATCCCAAATATAAATGTATAGGGAAACTCCATGCCTAAAGAACTCCATCCCAAATATGAATGTATAAGGCAACTCCATGCCTAGGGAACTCCATCCCAAGTATAATCCACTGCGCTCACTGTGGGTGTGCAGACTCTGGAGGGGCTCCTTCAGCCTAAGCGCTGTAATAAGCTAGATCCAGGCATAAATAAATAAAAATATATTACGGCGTGCAACCCTATCCCTTAATTATCATTGTTGACCCAAGTCACTGCATGGTTTTGAATATTGACAAATGCCTACCTAGTTGAACCAGGTCCATCAGGGCAAATATCTCCAACGAACCAATCGGCACAAGAACCGTACATGCACAGGAGATAAACATGATTTGTGAATTATACATAAACTAAGAGGTTGTCTCCTAATTCAAAAAGGTTTCAAATTGATAAGAGGTTAGAGTTCGAGTTCAGCAAGGACATAAACAAAGGAAGGAAGTTGAGATAAACACAAACTCTTCCACCAAGGAAGAGTTGCATTAGAACTAAACAAGAACATCTCAACTTCTGACGCTATATAATGTTGAAGTATTCCTACTGAAGAATCATTCGCACAAAGACCGAATTGAAGCAAGAACTGAAAGCAAAATTACCAGAGAAATTTTGCAAGCAGAATCCTTGTGCAGTACAAAGGCTACTTGAACCAGCTAGAAGAACCACTTCCATCTGTTGTCTTTTAGTCTAGTTTAGTTGTAGTATGTGATTTAATATTGTATCTTTCAGCTTTATTAGAATCAATTGTAATAGGTACACACTATTCAAGTTAGAGTTAACTTGAAGCTTGTCACAATTAGCTAGAGGCTAGTTTGCTACAAAGGGATTAGAGTTAGTCCTAGGTTTACAAAAGAGTTTATTTTGTAAATGTTGTTTGGCTCAGAGTTGTAGTGAAGAGTTTGGGAAAATCCTGCTGAGGAGTAGGTCGTGGTTTTTTCACCTTTTGAGCCAGGTGTTTTCCACGTAAAAATCTTTGTGTTTTAATTTACTACATTTATTATTCCGCACCAGTAGAAGTTGGAACCCCAAGAAGAACCAAGTTCTTCTATTGAGACAATACTCAAAAATTGGACACCACACAAATCACCCCCCCTCTTGTGTGGAATTGAAGTATAAAACATCAATCACTCACAATCAGGCCCTCAGCCTTACTTAGTCAATAATCTTTAAAATCTCTCGGGCCCACAATGCTCATGCTAAGCAGCCCTAATAAATGATACAGGATGTGAAAATATACGATAATAGAGACTAAGATATGATATGTATTTATGAATGCGACTGAGTAACTAGCGCAAAACCGGTGGTTCGCTAGTCGAATATAGTATAGAAAATATTGTATGCACATGGATTGGATTTAAACAATGTTTTCGTAGCTTCTAGTCTTATTTCTATTCAAGACGATAAAAAATTTAGAGTTGTGTGAATTAAAAATAAAATTAACTAAAAGTCTAACTATTGGCTAATGGCAATTTCGACAAGTGTAAGCATGAAGATATCAATAGGAGGAAATATGGGTTGATTGGGTAGGTGCAAGATACTTTTTTGGGAATTAACTCTAGTTACTTCACTCTATGGTTCAAGTGAGTCTCTTGATATTTTAGTTCGAACGTTCAGTAGAAACTCCTCTCTCGATTAAGTCTCAACCTCACAATATAAACTAAGTTAAGCTCAGTGAAGATATGCAAGAATTCGTAGTGGGTTAATCTTTAGGAGAACCTCTTTCGATTATCCTCCTAACTAGGTCTAAGCAGTAATTTAACTAGCTTTCGGTTACTAATAAGGATCAATGAGTTAAACCAACAAGAAAATGCAAAATATCACAACTTACGCCTCTTTCTATTACATAAACATGTGAATATGTATGCAATAAAAAAAATACCCACAATGATTCAATACACAAACACTAGAGTTAATAGCCACAAACAATTCTCAAAACACCAAATACATCACTCCCTAAGAAAGAATTACTCCATGGATATGGAGAAATTCATCACAATTAAGTGTAAGTCAAAAGAAAACATAAAACATCCAAACNTACCTCCTCTTACGTGAAATAAGACACTTTATTGGAGTTGGACGTGCATGGTCGCGCACCTAGAAGTGTGGCCACGCACTTTTCATACTGTTCTGCCCCATATGCGCGGACATCGTGCGGCCACGCACTTTTCACCCTACTATATTGGGAATTTTAAAAAACACAAAACATGAAATTGTAGCCTTTGAATTAGCTTTCCAACAATTTATTGTGGAGCCGAAACAGAGGTTGGAGCGAAAAGTTATGGATATTTTACTAGACACTGCGCAGTATGCCTGCTCGATTCTTCGTTTGTTCTTAGCTATCATCTGTTGATCCCCGAGCACGATAACGACTTAATTCCTTGAGCTTTTACTCTGACTTTAAAGATCCAAATCATTTGAATTCATTCCATAACATCTACATAGATCGGAATCACTCCTACAAGGCATAAAACACACAATNACGCTATATAATGTTGAAGTATTCCTACTGAAGAATCATTCGCACAAAGACCGAATTGAAGCAAGAACTGAAAGCAAAATTACCAGAGAAATTTTGCAAGCAGAATCCTTGTGCAGTACAAAGGCTACTTGAACCAGCTAGAAGAACCACTTCCATCTGTTGTCTTTTAGTCTAGTTTAGTTGTAGTATGTGATTTAATATTGTATCTTTCAGCTTTATTAGAATCAATTGTAATAGGTACACACTATTCAAGTTAGAGTTAACTTGAAGCTTGTCACAATTAGCTAGAGGCTAGTTTGCTACAAAGGGANAGTGCAGTAAATTAGAATGTAATAATCGACTAAAACATGAGATTATAAACTACCATCAATACCGCCACACTTAAACCATTTCTTGTCCTCGAGCAATCAAATCACACTTTATATAGATACAACCTTACTAAGGAACTCTCCTAACTCATTACACCAAGAATATTTAAAATAGACTAAGCACAATAGTGTAACATCTTCACCTNAATTTACTACATTTATTATTCCGCACCAGTAGAAGTTGGAACCCCAAGAAGAACCAAGTTCTTCTATTGAGACAATACTCAAAAATTGGACACCACACAAATCACCCCCCCTCTTGTGTGGAATTGAAGTATAAAACATCAATCACTCACAATCAGGCCCTCAGCCTTACTTAGTCAATAATCTTTAAAATCTCTCGGGCCCACAATGCTCATGCTAAGCAGCCCTAATAAATGATACAGGATGTGAAAATATACGATAATAGAGACTAAGATATGATATGTATTTATGAATGCGACTGAGTAACTAGCGCAAAACCGGTGGTTCGCTAGTCGAATATAGTATAGAAAATATTGTATGCACATGGATTGGATTTAAACAATGTTTTCGTAGCTTCTAGTCTTATTTCTATTCAAGACGATAAAAAATTTAGAGTTGTGTGAATTAAAAATAAAATTAACTAAAAGTCTAACTATTGGCTAATGGCAATTTCGACAAGTGTAAGCATGAAGATATCAATAGGAGGAAATATGGGTTGATTGGGTAGGTGCAAGATACTTTTTTGGGAATTAACTCTAGTTACTTCACTCTATGGTTCAAGTGAGTCTCTTGATATTTTAGTTCGAACGTTCAGTAGAAACTCCTCTCTCGATTAAGTCTCAACCTCACAATATAAACTAAGTTAAGCTCAGTGAAGATATGCAAGAATTCGTAGTGGGTTAATCTTTAGGAGAACCTCTTTCGATTATCCTCCTAACTAGGTCTAAGCAGTAATTTAACTAGCTTTCGGTTACTAATAAGGATCAATGAGTTAAACCAACAAGAAAATGCAAAATATCACAACTTACGCCTCTTTCTATTACATAAACATGTGAATATGTATGCAATAAAAAAAATACCCACAATGATTCAATACACAAACACTAGAGTTAATAGCCACAAACAATTCTCAAAACACCAAATACATCACTCCCTAAGAAAGAATTACTCCATGGATATGGAGAAATTCATCACAATTAAGTGTAAGTCAAAAGAAAACATAAAACATCCAAACCCATGTCTTGAGTGAGGATTGAATGATGAAATCCTTGAGCTTTTGCTTCTCTACCTCCTCCTTGGCTTCCTTAGGTCTAAGATGTGTCAAAAGTCCTCAAAATACCCTTTTTCATGTATATATATATATATATATATATATATATATATATATATATATATATATATATATATATATACGAAGTAGGGTCGTCCCAAACAAATATACCTCCTCTTACGTGAAATAAGACACTTTATTGGAGTTGGACGTGCATGGTCGCGCACCTAGAAGTGTGGCCACGCACTTTTCATACTGTTCTGCCCCATATGCGCGGACATCGTGCGGCCACGCACTTTTCACCCTACTATATTGGGAATTTTAAAAAACACAAAACATGAAATTGTAGCCTTTGAATTAGCTTTCCAACAATTTATTGTGGAGCCGAAACAGAGGTTGGAGCGAAAAGTTATGGATATTTTACTAGACACTGCGCAGTATGCCTGCTCGATTCTTCGTTTGTTCTTAGCTATCATCTGTTGATCCCCGAGCACGATAACGACTTAATTCCTTGAGCTTTTACTCTGACTTTAAAGATCCAAATCATTTGAATTCATTCCATAACATCTACATAGATCGGAATCACTCCTACAAGGCATAAAACACACAATTAGTGCAAAATACTAGTGATTAAAGCTCAAACTCAACTAAAAGTGCAGTAAATTAGAATGTAATAATCGACTAAAACATGAGATTATAAACTACCATCAATACCGCCACACTTAAACCATTTCTTGTCCTCGAGCAATCAAATCACACTTTATATAGATACAACCTTACTAAGGAACTCTCCTAACTCATTACACCAAGAATATTTAAAATAGACTAAGCACAATAGTGTAACATCTTCACCTCAAGATTGGACTCACAAATACCACGCATTATTCACATCTCACTCACTTACTCCAACATAGAGTTCAATGACATTACCTTTCCTTCATGAATTGTGTGCCCTCACACAACAAAAGAGAATAGTTCCACACACAATAAAAATTATGAACAATTAGGAACTCAAGATAGAAATAATTCACTCACTCTCAGAAACAACATTCATATGCCACAAAATATGCATCATAGGCTTTCCCGTAGTGTACTATTCTACTAATTGAGCTCATTCGGTCAAGAATCAAGTAGGACTTTAACTAGTTATAATGTAGGCTACGGGACGAGTAGGATACATTTAGATATAAGAGTGACTACACCTCCATAAGCACTTTAATACATACACTTTAACAATCAAAACCCCAAACTTTTGTCAAACCATACTCCACATTGACATCAACATGCATTAACTCCCCAAATTAGTTAGGCACCATTATTTCAAGAGTTACCACTTATCAATGAATCTCGTTCACAACAATACAACTATTTTTTTATTTTCTTGTTCAATCCAAGTGGCTCTTACTTTTTCAAAAAAAAAATACACCTTTCTCCTTATTTCATTAGTTTCACTCAAAAGCCAAACCAACCACACCATACTTTAACTTTTACAAAGCTCATAACAATTTTTAAGTGCTCATGAGAGGTAAATGGTTCAAATAGACGGTGAATTCAAACAAATGGGTAAGGATTATAATGTGGTTTCCAAAAAATAAGATTACAGGCTCAATGTGGTTAACTACGATACATAACAATTAGGTGGGTAATAGCATATAACTAGCTCAACATAGAAACACCTTATCACTTCCAAGATTGAATAAAACTACTATTTCGCTTTGCAAACACACGAGTTCAGTTCTAGACACCAAATAAAATGCATAGAATCATACAAACATCACACGCACATGGCACATAACTCACTCAAGATTGGCCTCATTAAGACACTCTACTTAAAGCAATTAAGCAAAGTTAAAATCATACAGTTTAAGGTACTTATATAAGAATAAAAACTGAGATTAAGCGTCACAACTAACGCACTTGCTATTCTCAAGGCATAACAAAGTCAAGAGATATTGCTTTCATTTCAAACCATAGCACAAGGTTTCCTACTTCTAATAAAAATAAAAACTAAGTACACCCGGTTCAAGCCAAACCCTTGGAAAAGAACCGCGGCAAAAAGAAAAACAAAGGAGGAATTAATACACTAACTAAAAAAGAAAATATTTTTGGCTTTTTCATTAGTCTTAATTCCTTCAAGAAACTCGTCGAATGATATCCATCATTGGGAAAAGAAAAAAAATTTAAATTTTTTATGGATTATCAATATTTTTCTATCAAACTACTGCGACTAACCAAAAAAAACAAAAACCAACTTAATACACATACAACAAACATACAAACATATCCCCCACCCCAGAATTTAAGTTGTCGCATGTCCCCATGACACAAAATTAAAAATCATAAGGTAGAGGAAACTTCCCTGAATCTCTAGTCGGTGTTTGAGTCGAAGTCGGGCTCCACTCCAAGCGCCTGAACTAGTGCAAATATCCATGCAAACAGCTTCTTCTCAGCCTTCTTGGGGTACACTCCACACTTATCTTTTTTGCTAACAGCAGCCTTCTCTTTCACGCCCTTCGCCTTCCACTCAACATTTGTAGATGGCTCCTCCTTTTTCACTCTAGTTGCTACTTTAATCTCAAAGATCATTGTATCCTCACCCACTCTAAGCATGAGTTTTCTATCATGTATATCCAGTATAGCTCTACCCGTTGCTAAAAATGGTCTTCCTAGGATGAGCGGGACCTCCTTGTTCTCCTCCATATTCACCACTATGAAATCTACAGGAAATATGAACTTATCCACCCACATCAAAACATCTTCTACTATCCCCTCGAGTGTTATAGTCGTTTGGTCTGCCAGCTGCATAGGTATTGGCACTGACATTATCTCTCCAATATCCTTCTCCAGTTTCCTGTAAATAGACAGTGGCATTAGATTAATTCAGGCACCTCAATCACATAAAGATTTATCAAAGTTAAGAGTGCCTAAAGAAAGGTACAGTAAAACTCCTTGGATCTCCACACTTTTGTGAGAGTTTAATGATGAATGCGCTCATTGTGGGTGTGCAGACTTCGGAGGGGATCCTTCATCCTAAGCGCTATAATAAGCTAGATCCAGGCATAAATAAATAAATAAAAACATACTACAGCGTGCAACCCGATTCCTTAATTATCACTCACAATTAGGCCCTCGGCCTTACTTAGTCAATAATCTCTGCAATCTCTCCGGCTCACAATGCTCATGCTAAGCAACCCTAATAAATGATACAAGATGTGACAATATACGATAATATATACTTAGATATGATATGTAATGATGAATGCGACTGAGTGAGGAGCGCAAAATCGGCGGCTCGCTAGTTGAATATAATATTGAAAATATCGTATCCACGTGGATTGGATCTAAACAGTGTTTTTGTAGCTTCTAGTCTTATTGTTATTCAAGATGATCAACAATTTGGAGTTATGTCAATTAAAGCTAAAATTAACTAAAAGTCCAACTATTGGCTAATGACAATTTCAACAAGTGTAAGCCAGAAAATATCAATATGAGGAAATAGGGGTTGATTGGATAGGTGCAAGATACTTGTTTGGGAATTAACTCTACTTACATCACTCTATGGTTTAAGCGAGTCTCTCGAATTCACTCTATTATTAGTTTGAATGTTCAGTAGGAACTCCTTTCTCGATTAAGTCTCAAACTCACAATACAAACTAAGTTAAGCTCAAGGAAGATATGCAAGAATTCGTAGTGGCTTAATCTTTAGGAGAACCTCTTTCGATTATCCTTCTAACTAGGTCTAAGAATTAATTCAACTAGCCTCTTCAGACTATTAATAAGAATCAATGAATGCAATTAATAAGATAATGCATAACATCACAAGTTATGACTCTTTCGATTACATAAACATGTGAATATGTATGCAATAATAAAAATACCCAAAACGTTTCAATACACAAACATTAGAGTTAATATCCACAAACAATTCTCAAAACACCAAATCCATCAATACCTAAGGAATAATTACTCTATGGATATGGAGAAATTCATCACTATTAATTTTAAGTCAAAAGAAAACATAAAACATCCAAACCCTTGTCTTGAGTGACGATTGAATGATGAAATCCTTGAGCTTTTGCTTCTCTACCTCCTCCTTGGCTTCCTTAGGTCTAAGATGTGTCAAAAGTCCTTAAAATACCATTTTTCATGTTTATATACCAAGTAGGGTCGGGCCCAAACAAATATACCTCCTCCTACGCAAAATAGGACACTTTTTTGGAGTTGGACGTGCATGGGCGCGCACCTGGAAGTGTGCCCGTGCACTTTTCACATTGTTCTGCCTCATATGCACGGACAGTGTGCGACCACGCACTTTTCACCCTGTTACATTGGGAACTTGAAAAAATGCAAAACATAAAAATTGTAGCCATGTGAATTAGCTTTCCAACAGTTTATTGTGGAGCCGAAACGGAGGTTCGAGAAAAATATTATGTATATTTTACTAGACACTACACAGTATGCCTGTTTGATTCTTCGTTCGTTCTTAACTATTATCCGTTGATCCCCGAACACGATCCCGACTTAATTTCTTGGGCTTTTACTCAGAATTCATAGCTTCAAATCAGTTGGGTTCATTCCATGACACCTACATATCTAGCAACCACTTCTACAAGGTATAAAATACACAACTAGTGCAAAACACAAAGATTAAAGCTCAAGTACTCTAACACAGAGTATAGTAAAAATGTTCAGATAAGATAGCTACACAGTTCCTCTGAATCGACCAAACCATAAATCACACGGTGCACGCCCATACGCCCATCACCTAGTATGCGTGTCACCTCAACATCAATCACATAACACGTAATTCAGTGTTTCATACCCTCAACACAAAGTTTAGAAGTATTACTTACCTCGAACAAGCCAAATCCAATACCAAGCAAGCCAAGCGATGCTCCAAAAATGCCATCCCGCGTGTACCGACTTTCGGACGGCTCAAAACTAGCCAAAAGTAACTCAAATACATCAATTAATGCCAAAGAATAACCCATTGATAAAGGTCAAATCTTTAATCAATAGCCTAAAATCAATCCAAAAGTCCAACCCGGTCTTCGGCCTTGGAACATAACAAAACTTATAAAATCTGACAACCCATTCAATTACGAGTCCAATCATACTAGTTTCACTCAAATCCGACTATGAATCGACGTTCAAAACTCAAAAATTCACTCTATGAAACTTCAAGCAAAACCCCCCAATTTCTCTTTTGAAATCATCAACCAAATACCAAAAACGAGAATAGATTCATAAAATATAATCTGAACCGAGTATAAAACACTTACCCCAATCCTTGTGATGAAATTTGCTTCTTCTATTGCTTCACCCCGAGCCCCGAATATCAAAATATGATAAAAGAACCACTCTTGTGACTCCTTTGTTGCTTCTACGACCATCACACCTGCACAAATTCAGCCGCAGGTGCGCAACACCAACAACAACAACTATGAGCGACCAAATAAGAATGAGAAATGGTCCGAACCTCGTCCGGAACTCATCCGGACCGCTCGGGACCTCGTCCGGAACTCATCCGGACCCCTCGGGACCCCGTCTGAATATACTAATAAGTCCCATAACATAATAGGACCTACTCAAGGCCTCAAATCACACATAGCAAAATTGAAATGTTGAATCGCACCTCAATTCAAATTTGAATGAACTTTAAACTTCCAACTTCCAAAACTCGCGTCGAAACATATCAAATCATTCCGGAATGAACTCAAATTTTTCACACAAGTCTCAAATGACACAACAAATATATTTTAATTCCTAGAACCTCAATTCGAATTCGATACCATTAAAGTCAACTCCCGTCCAAACTCATGAACTTTCCAAACCTACAAATTTCCAACTTTGGCCAATTTGCGTCGAATCATTCTAGAAATATCCAAATGGAAATCCGGGAATACACCCAAGTCCAAAATCACCATCCGGACCTAATTGATCCCTCAAAACTTAAATCCGGGGTCAAATTCACAAAAGTGAAATTTGGTCAACTCTTCCAACTTAAAGCATCAATCATAAAATTCATTCTTCTAAATCGATTCCTATTAACTTGAAAACCAAAACTGACGATCCACACAAGTTATAATATATAATACAGAGATACTCATGCCCTCAAACTACCGAGGGAAGTTCAAATTCTCAAAATGACCGGTCGATTCGTTACATCCTCGCTCACTTAAATATACGTTCATCCTCGAACGTGTCGGGAGTCGTTCCAAAGCCGTCAAATCGCTGTGTAACCTTACCATGCACATACACGGCATTGATCCCACGTTACCCTATTTCATATAGGCCTGAAAACACAACATAACTGAAGATCCTTACTTCAACCTTAGCCCGTAGATCACAGAATCAAATTTCCAACATTCGAAATTTCCTATAAGATCTGAATCTTGCATATACACATTGTATAAGTCTGAACTGGCTGTATCAAGCCATAAATACAACCCAAGATGCATTCACATGACATACCATAAAACTCGCATAGTCGTAGCAAAATTACCGATCACAATAGGTTCTCAAACAACCCAATACCGGTAATAAACCTCATATCTAAAAAAAACCTTGTTCTGAAACCTTTGTACACTGCAAATGATGAAAGAAACATGCAGAAATTCATAACTATTTATCAGATCAACAAGTCATGGATCTCTCTCTTGTCCGACAAAAACCACTGCCAAATTCTAAGTCGATCATCAATATTATCCTTCCAAATATACCGCAACCAGATTTGATAGCATATATTCTAGGTCCAACCACCTCATCTTATCAAATTCAACCACCCTGTTGACGTGCCACACCAATACAACCTTAAGCCACAACCCGTGTAATACGTGCACAATACGCAATAATTCAAGTGTACTCAAACATAGAAAATGACTCAAATGAGAGAACCGTCCCACAAGATCATATCGCTACAACAAAATGCTAAGAACCCATCCAAACACTAGTCCATCTAAAATATCCCAAGCCACCATTCTCAAAATCAATAACCACACGCAATTCGACATCAAGTACCTAAGGTGCATGACCATAACCATTGTATACGGTCAAAATCGGGCATACACGATTTCATTGGCAGGGGAGTTACCTCGAGGGTAACCTCGTAATGGGTCGGACTCGAGCTCGAAGGTAGGACATCAAGCCTAGATATTAAAGTGTCTGTTGCGACCCAGGCCAACAACAATAAAGACCAAACATGGCTGACTTCGAGTAAGGTGTAACAATAGAATGGCGAGATATCAGTAATCAGTCGAAGATCACGGCGGAAATCCCAGAACAAATCAAATCAAAGCAGTTATTGGTTCCAATCATGGGGTATTCTTCCATAATTAGAATTGTACCTTATTTAAGATTTCTCTATTATATAAAGAGGGATGCCATTCACTTGTAATGATCATTATTCACTTATAAGAATCTAAACATCCGTTACTCTATTTAATTCACTTACTGTTCATCATTGTTGCTCCATTTCTGTATTGTTCTTACTATCATACCTCGAGACCTTCTCGATTCAGGTCGAGGCATTGCTTGCATACTGGTTTGATTTATCTTATTGTCTAATTTATCTATTTAACTCTTTGTTTATCAATTGGTATTGGATTAAATCATGTATCCTTAAAACCACAAAATAAGTTTAATTGTTACTCGATTTTTAGGGTAAACAGTTTGGCGCCCACCATGGGGCTAAGTAGTGATTGTTCAATACTGATTCTGGTAAAACACACTATTTTACGCTTGTTCTTATCAAGTATTTTTGCTTTCAGGTTAAGACATGCCAAAATCACAAAGCGCATCCACACACGTTGACAATGGCCTTGGATTCCACGGGAACAATGAGAATATGATTGCTGCAGGAGTCGAGGTGCCACAATCTAATCTCGGAGGAGCACTGGTTGCCAAACCAGTCGATATCAGTTCGCACGTAGCTCTAAATGCAGACCTGGGTGCAGATCTCGATGGGATTATATGCAGAGAAGGTCGATCTGGTGGCCAAGAAACACATGGAAGAGGAGACGAAGGAGTCAGTCTCTAAGTGATTTTCGAGATGCTTCAGGCTCAGCAAGCCGCTATTGCTTAGTTACAAAATCAACATAGAACTCCGAATAGGGTCGAACCGAAAATTACTTGCAGTACCGAGTCAGTACCAAAAATGTCGAATGGTAACGAATCGGGGACTGATCATGAGATAATGAAAATGCTCGAGGAGCTCAACAAAAGTATTGAAGTAGGGGAGAAGAAAATCGAAGCCAACGATAAATAATGAAGACATATAACTCCCGAGTTGATCAGATACCGGGGGCACCACCAATCTTGAAAGGGATGGATTCGAAGAAATTTGTACAAAAGCCATTTCCTCCAAGTACGGATCCGAATCCATTCCAAAGAAGTTTCGTATGCCGGAAATACCCAAATATAATGGGACCACCGACCCCAACGAGCATGTTACTTCCTATACATGAACCACCAAGGGTAACAATTTAGAATATGATGAAATCGAATCAGTGTTGTTGAAATATTTCGGAGAGACCCTGTCGAAGGGAGCAATGATTTGGTATCACATCCTACCACCAAATTCCATCGACTCATTTGCCATGTTAGCAGATTCTTTCGTAAAGGCGCACGCCGGAGCCATAAAGGCCGCGACAAGGAAATCAGACCTTTTCAAGCTAAGATAGTGGGATAATGAAATGCTGAGGGAGTTCGTGTCCCGATTTCAAATGGAACGCATGGAGTTGCCACCGGTCACAAATAAATGGGCCGTTCAAGATTTCACCCAAGTGTTGAATGAACGGAGTTCGATAGCATCACGTTAGTTGAAAAAAAATTTGATCGAGTATCCAGCTATAACTTGGGCAGATGTGCACAATCGATATCAATCGAAGATCTGGGTCAAGGAAGATCAACTAGGAGTCCCTTCTGGTTTAGTGCACCCAAACAGGTCGACAGTTAAAAATCAGAGGGATGTCGATAGGGAGCCAAGGTCAAACAAAGATACACCACAGATCAAAGGAACAATGGTCCGGGACACAATTTCGCTCGAAATGATCGAAGAAGTGACCAAGGATAGAATTCACGGGGACTTATGAGCAAAAATTATTTTGGCAAGTATGACAATCCCATAGAGGCACCTCGGTTATCGGAATATAACTTTAGAATCGATGCATCAAGCATTGTATTGGTAATAGGAAGGATCAAAGATACTAGGTGGCCCAGACCCATACAGACCGATCCTTCCCAAAGAAACCCAATTTGATGTGAAAGTATCATGGCATGCATGGTCACAGGACCGAGGATTGCAGGCAATTAAGGGAGGAGGTAGCCCATCTATTCAAAGAGGGCCACATTCAAGAGTTCCTCAACGATTGAGCCAAGAATCATTTCAGAGAAAGGGACTCCAACAAGAATAATGAACAGGAGGAACCGCAACATGTCATTCATATGATCATCGGCGGGGTCGACATTCCGTAGGGACCCGTATTCAAACGCATTAAGGTACCATTCACTAGGAAAAAATGAACACTAGATCATGTTCTAGAAGGAACCTTATTATTCAATGACAAAGAACCAAAAAGAATTTCTCAGCCCCACAACGACGCTCTGATAATTTCTATCTTATTAAATAAAGTTCAAGTTAAGCGTGTTTTAGTGGACCCAGGTAGCTCGAAAAATATCATCCGATCGAGGGTCGTAGAGCAGCACGGTCTACAAGATCAAATCGTGCCCACAGCTCCGGTCTTAAATGACTTTAATATGGCTAGTGAAACAACTAAAAGGGAGATTATCCTACTAGTTAACGTGGCTGGAACCATTCAAGACACCACGTTCCACCTAATCGAGGGTGACATGAGATACAATGCCCTACTCGAAAGTCCTTGAATCCACAATATGAGGACAGTCCCTTTGACGCTCCACCAAAAGATGAAATTCCCAATGTCGGACGATGCAAAAATAGTGTACGGGGAGCAGCATTTCGCAAAGGAAATATTTGCGGTCTATTAGGTACCACCGATATCGATGCTATCAACCTCTGAAAAGTCAAGCATCAAAGGTAAACAGGAATTCAAATAGCAATCATTGCCACTAGGCTCGGCCGAATGGGGGAAGCAAGAGATAGAAGAAGAAGAAGAGGAGGATTTTCTGACCCCTCAACTTTTGTTGTTCCCGAAGATTTTGACGCCACCAAATCAACGGTCGAAGAGCTGGAATAGGTTATATTGATCGAGTACTTGCTCGAGCGAAAGGTATACCTCGAAACAGGGTTAACACCCGAACTCAGGAAGAAGCTTATTCAATTTCTTATTGATAACATAAATTGTTTTTCTTGGTCCCACTTAGACATGACAGGGATCCCACCGGAGATAACAACGCCTCGACTAAGCCTAGACCCTAAGTTCAGACCAGTGAAGCAAAAGAGAAGACCCCAGTCCGAGGTAAAGCACGCATTCACAATGGACGAGGTAACTAAACTCAAAATAGGGTCCATTCGGGAGGTAAAATATCCCGAATGGTTAGCCAATGTGGTCGTAGTTCCTAAAAAAGGAAACAACCTTAGAATATGTTTAGATTATAAGGATTTAAACAAGGCATGCCCCAAAGATTCTTTTCCACTGCCTAACATCGATCGCATGATCGACGCCACAGCCGACTACGAGATCCTTACTTTTCTCGATGTGTCACGCCCTAAAACCGAGGGATGAGACCGTCGCCCAACCGGATGATCCCGGTCAAGCGGACCTGGATTTCCTTTCCTACCCAACGCATCACCCCGTGTTTATAAATACATTATTCCACATGAATTAGCAATTTAGATTTTAAGCATGAATCTACTACTTGAGTTCATATTATCCTTTATCATTTCCACATTTGATAATCACAAAACATAAAATAATTTCGATTCGGACCACGATTACTAGTAAACACATTTACCGCCAAAAATACATATATGTACAACCCATATCATGTCTACGGAGCCTCTAAGAGTACTAAGGGTTTACACAATACTTGCCGGCAACAAGGCCCCGGCTATACCTTAAAAGACGTAACATATACAAAAAAAGATGATGTAGACTACACATGGCCCCGAGAGGAAGTGGGGCTCACCGGATCTGCTGAAGGTACGAAGGGGAAACACCACTATCGGCGGTCTGAGCTACCTGCTATGGAACCACCTACATCCATATAACAGATGTAGCGCCCCCGACAAAAGGGACGTTAGTACCATTGAATAGTACTAGCATGTATGAACCAAGTTTATTCCAAGTAGAATCAAACAATACACAATTAGAAAGCAGTTAGGATAACCACAGAAGTATACAGAAAACCACAAATGAAGATTTCACAGTTACTTGTTTAAATTTCTCATCTGTTGCGGCGCGCAACCCGATCCCATCATATTTTCTCATCTCGCACTTATTACTTCGTGTTGCGGCGCCCAACCCGATCCCACCGTATAATAACATTTCACCCTTATTACCTCTCCACCCTTATTACTTCGTGTTGCGGCGCGCAACCCGATCCCATCATATTTTCTCATCTCGCACTTATTACTTCGTGTTGCGGCGCCCAACCCGATCCCACCGTATAATAACATTTCACCCTTATTACCTCTCCACCCTTATTACTTCGTGTTGCGGCGCGCAACCCGATCCCATCATATTTTCTCATCTCGCACTTATTACTTCGTGTTGCGGCGCCCAACCCGATCCCACCGTATAATAACATTTCACCCTTATTACCTCTCCACCCTTATTACTTCGTGTTGCGGCGCGCAACCCGATCCCACCGTACATTCCCATTTCATAACAACAATCACCAAAAATTAAATCACAAGGATATTTATCATGAAGGATATAAGTTCATATCAACTAATAACTATGTGAAATCAAGGCACAATGACCCTTACCAATCAGCAATTCATATATGGTGTTGCCACAATCATTTAACTCAATAAAATCAGCCCATATTTACTTTTACTATTTACTACACAACATTTAGCACTTGGATACATTCAACACTTTATTTCATTATCATTTCTTTCGTTTTTCAGCACATCCTCTCATATCGATGTATTCAACATTTAACGAGCTTTACACATGGTAGGATAAGCACAAAGTATCACCCTTCATAATCTCAATTAGCATGGTAAGTGACTTAAGAAAATGAGAGAATGAATTTGTACAACTCGACACAGCAGGACAAACAATTCACATATGCTTAAGCAAGAATTTCATACCGTGTACTCGGACACCAACAAGGTAACTCTATTAATATTAAAGTTAGCCATACATATCTTGATTTGGAATTTTTCCTTAATTTCTACCACAATTCACCCGACCTTCTAGCACCTTCAATCTAGTTCACAATGTGCCATAATTTAACTTAGAATTAGGAACAATGATCATGTCTTGAACTCACTTCATCATTCTATCAAACACTAAGTGTTCTTTTAGATTAAATGGCCTCTTTTTAATGAAAGATTACTCAGACCCACTTCCTTTTACTAGATTATGATTAGTTGGTTACATGCATGCAAGGCTCCTACCCTTATCTTCATGAATTCACCTAACCATGTTTTATTTCAACAAAAATCTGAAAATTTAGGTTGATGGGGTACAATCTTACCTCTTGTAGTGAAGAAAATAGTGTCCTACTAGATCAATTCCAGGCCTGAGTAGTGATGGAGGAACAAATTGAGGAAGATGGAATTCTCTCTCTCTAGAACCCACTCTCTCCTCTCTCTAATTTATCAGAAAATGAGCTTAAAATTAAAAGGGGAGGTGTTTTAATGAACTGGTGGTCGGGTATGAAATTACAAATTTAACAGTCCCGAAGCAGAAATGCGATCGCATTCCTGCTATGCGGTCCGCATTCCTGTCGCATAATTGGCCCTCAAATGGGCCAAAAAGAAAAGTAGACTGCCCAAGTATGCGACCATTATACGGTCTGCATACCTGTTATGCGATCGCATAGTAGGTCGCATAACTCCCTCCGCAAAAGTCAAGGTGCAAGAATGCGACAACTGTGTGGCCCGCATTCGTGAAATGCGATCGCATTCTAGGCCGCATAGTTGTCCTCAAAATGGACAGCAAACTGTCCAGGTATGCGACCACTATGCAGTCCGCATACCTGATCTGCGATCGCATAGTGGACCGCAGACTTGCACAAAAAGGGTGCGTTTTAAGAATTTCTACAGTTATAACAACACGGGGACCTATTTGGGCATTATTTTTAGCCATGAAATTCTACAGGTCTTTACACGATGCCTATTCCGACTACAATCAAATTCAAATTAACCCGGAAGACCAAGAAAAGACTTAGTTATCACCAAGTACGGAACATATTGTTAAACTGTAATGCCCTTCAGGCTAAAAAATGCAGGAGCTACTTACCGATGCCTAGTAAATAAAATGTTGAAGAACACATAAGTAAGTCAATGGAAGTATATATTGATGACAGGCTAGTTAAGTCCCAGCGTGTAGAGTACCATTTGACTTATTTGCAGAAAACGTTCGAGATTTTAAGGAAATATAACATGAAACTCAACCCCGAGAAATGAGCTTTCGGGGTCAATTCGGGAAAGTTCCATGTCTTCATGGTGTTGAATCAGAGGATTGAGATCAACCCCGATAAAATCGAATCCATCGAAGACATCACCGTCTTGGACAGTGTAAAAGTCGTGCAGAGAATGACTGGATGCATAGCTGCCTTAGGCCGATTCATCTCGAGGTCGTCAGATCGAAGCCACATGTTTTTCTCTCTACTCAAAAAGAAGAACGATTTGCCTGGACCCCAAAATGCCAATAGGCATTAGAGGAATTGAAGTGATACCCATCGATCCCACCACTGCTTCACACTCCAAAGGAAGATAAGAAACTTTACTTGTACTTGGCAGTATCAGAAATCGCAGTAAGTGGTGTCCTGGTTCGAGAAGAGCAAGGTACGGAATTCCCTATTTATTACCTAAGTCGAACTTTAGGAGAAGCAGAAACTAGATATCCCCACTTAGAGAAATTGGCACTTGCATTGATAAGCGCCTCTAGAAAGTTAAAACCATACTTTCAGTGTCACCCCATATGCGTATTGAAGACCTACCCACTTTGTAATATTTTGCACAAGCCCGAGCTGTCGGGCCGATTGGTCAAATGGGTCGTTGAACTTAGTGGGTACGATATCAAATATCAACCCCGAATGACCATCAAGTCTCAAATTTTATTGGACTTAATGGACGATTTCACACCAACCCTCGTACCCGAAGGTGAAACAGAACTCTTGTTAAAATCGAGTACATCATCGGGGGTGTGGACCCTTTTCACAAACAGTGCTTCGAATGTGAAGGGGTCCGGGCTAGGCATCATTTTAAAGCCACCCACGGGTAACACTATTAGGCAATCTATTAAAACTTCTAAGTTGACTAACAATAAGGCCGAGTACGATGCCATGATTGTAGGTCTCGATCTAGCTAAAATCTTGGGAGCAGAAGTCATTGAAGCCAAGTGTGACTATTTACTGGTGGTGAACCAAATAAACAAAACCTTCGAACTTCGAGAGAAAAGAATGCAAAGGTATTTGAACAAGCTGTAGGTAACTTTTCCCTGTTTTAAGGAATGGACCTTGCAACATGTACCTCGATAACAAAACAGTGAAGCCGATGCGCTCGCAAACTTGGGGTAATCAGTCGAGGAGGACGAGATCAGCTCGGGGACTGTCGTTCAAATCTCGGGATCCGTGGTCGAGGAAGGTCACGCTGAGATAAAATCTACAAGCTTAAACTGGGATTGGAGGAACAAATATATTGAATACTTGAAAAACGGAAAGCTCACACCGGACAGAGGGCCCTACGAACCAAAGCTGCTCGATTCACATTGGCTGAAGGTGGAACATTATACAGGATAACATTCGACGGACCATTGGCAGTGTGTTTGGGACCAGGGGACACTGATTATCTATCACGAGAGGTTCATGAAGTCACTTGTGGGATCCACTCCGGTGCCGAATCACTGATTCAGAAAGTCATTAGAGCAGGATACTATTGGGATAACATGGAAAAAGACACTAAGGAGTTTGTTCGAAAATGTGATAAATGTCAAAGGTTTGCACCGATTATCCACCAGGCCGGAGAACAACTTCATTCGGTCCTATCCCCATGGGAATTCATGAAATGGGGGATGGATATCGTCGGCCCTCTACTGTCGGCCCTAGGTAAAGCTAAGTTCATTTTATTTATGACTGACTATTTCTCTAAATGGGTTGAAGCACAGACTTTCGAGAAAGTTAGAGAGAAGAAGGTTATAGGCTTCATCTGGGATCACATCGTGTTACGATTAGGGATACCCACCAAAATAGTGAGCGATAATAGAAAACACTTTATCGGCAGCAAAGTGACAAAATTCATCGAAGAACATAAAATAAAAAGGATATTGTCAACACCGTATCATCCTAGCGGGAACGGACAGGCCGAAATGATGAACAAAAATATCATTCAAAAACTAAAGAAAAGGTTGAACGACGCTAAGGGGGAATGGAGAGAAATTTTACCCGAACTCCTTTGGGCATATCGAACAACATCGAAGTCCAGTACGGGGGCAACTCCATTTTCCTTAGTATATGGCTTCAAAGCCTTGATTCCTATCGCATTCAGGGAACCCAGTGTCAGGTTTTGACATACAATAGAAGAATCAAATCACGATGCTATGAATACTAGCCTCAAATTATTGGATGAAAAGCGAGAAGCCGCACTCGTTCGAATGGATGCACAAAAGAAACGAATCGAGAGATACTACAATAGGAGAACCAACCTTCACCATTTCAGAGTCGGGGATTTAGTCCTAAGGAAAGTCACCATCAACACTCGAGATCCTAATAAAGAAAAGCTCGGCCCAAATTGGGAAGGACCTACCAAGTCCTCGACATCGTCGGAAAGGGGTATTATAAGCTTGGCACGATGGACGACAAACAATTACCTAATAATTGGAACATATCACTTCACAAATGATATTATTGCTAAGGTATGACCTTCTCCATTTTTCATTCATATATTCGATGCTAACTTACTGCATGTGTTTGATAAAAGACATCAAGACCTCAGGTTTAAAGCACTCGTTGCACTCTTTTTCCCTTAGATCGGTTTTTGTCCCAAATGGGTTTTTCCGCGAGGTTTTTAATGAGGCAACAATTATGTGCTACCTGGGGAAAATTCAATAGTATCCAAGGCTTCTTTACAATCAACCTCGAATACTGGGGGCCATCACCCTCGAATGTTATATTTTGAGGAAGTACTTCGTGTCAAAGGGTCTCGATAGGGTAAATTTGTAATGGGCCAAACGGTCAAATGAACCGTGTCCATATAGATTAGTCAAGCCCCAATGGAAAAACATGTACGCATGTATAAATTATTGAAAGAAGTATTATATTTATCAAATATCATGTGTCCTAAATAAAATTTTCTACTATACGAGCTCCGTACTTATGATTTTGTCAGAAATGGATCAAGGGCCAAGTGCAAATATACCTCGAACACTCGGGGACTGTCGTCGACGATCGACATCTTTGAGTTATCTAAACTCAAATTCATAAGACCTCAAAGATGAACCCCCTCGATCTATAGGCCAAGGCCATCATTTTTGGGGACTAACATTTCGATCAATTTCGAAGTGTTATTGGGAAATAAGCCTAAGAGGCATACCCAGAGGCTACAGATAAATTAATGCGGCTCGGAGACGTCTGAATCGCGCGATAAAAATAAGACTTTGAAATCTTTTAAAACCGGTTAAAATAGTCTACCCTCAGCAAGATAATCAAAAGGGCTTCGATAAAATCAGCCCTCGGAAACCTTAAGAGGTATCAAGTTATCCTAACACAAACATCCTAAGGCATAAAAAACAAAGGGGTTTCGATCGACATTAAACCCTCAAAAAACCCAATGGGTAAAAAATACATGCTATGGAATAAAGAAATTTTTACTAAGTCTTTAAGCCGAAAGAGGGAAAAATAGCCATCTTTTAGAGGCCATATCGGCCCAATATAAAGAGCCTAAGGGCCAATAAACTTAGAGTTCGAGATCTTGTTCTCACTCAATTCGAATCTAAGGGTTCCACGGTTTCAAGATCAAATATAAATTCACTCGACTATTGTTCGAGGACTCATGATTACTCGAAACAAACCTTAAGGGGTCTATAATTGTGAGTTCGAACCTTACTCGAACCCGGCTACAAAAAAAGTGCAACTATGGATTTGATCAAGCCATCCGAAATCAAAATCTCGAATATATTGTTGAGCTCCGGGACTTACCCTCGCTTGACTAACAAACCTAAGGTTTTGTTATACTCTAAAGTTAGAGCTTGTGCTCACTCGATTATAGAGGCTGCATCAATCGAATTGCAACAAAGTTTTCACGAGACCAAAGCAAAACAGAATTTATCACGAACCACAAATTAGAGACGAAACAGAAAGAAAATTAATATTTCATATATGCAAAATGTTTACAAAAACCACACAAGGTCTTACACAAAAAAAACCCAGAAACAAAAGAAGAAAAAATCCTAAGTGCCTAATCCGCCTCGAGAGCTGCATCTTCGGGAGCTTCATGTTCATCTCCTCCGCTCTCGGATCCACTCGAGAAATCTTCATCATCAGAAAGCAAAGCTCCGGCCTCGTCCTCCGACACCTTCACATTCTCGATATCAACCGTGAGGTGGAAACCACGAGCATGTACCTCCTCAAGAGTCTCTCTCCGAGATTGGCACCAGCATGCTCGGTAACACATGACAATCTAGCCTCAACAACATCAACAATTTCCTTTAACCGAGTGTTAGCAGCTTCAGCTTTGGCTCGGTAGGAGGCCTTGAGCGCCTCCACCTCGGATGTTGTCTTTCAAGATCAGCGGCCAACCGAGTCTCGAGATCTTCAATGTTCTGGTCTGGGGCCAAGCTCTCCTCCTTCACACGTTGGAGTTGACGCTCAACCGAAGACATCTGGGCCCAAACCGTATCTTTCTCCGAGGTGATACAGTCCATGTGCTGCTTCCACCCCAAAGTCTCTACCTCTTTCATCTTAGCCTCCTCACGAAGATGCTCAACCAATTCGGCCTTCTGCTGAACCTGGAGGTTCAAAGTGTTAGTCACGAATATCAAGTTAATATATAACAAGCTCCCCAAAGTTTACGTTACTCGTTCGATGAGCTCGATCTGATCTTGATGATCTCTTGCCAATGCGGCTCGAAGGTCCCTGATCTCCTTTTTCTTTTTACACATACAGGAGTTTGAGGGAGTCCCTCTCCTCCCTGAGCTATTTGAGATCATCCTCACATCGGGTCAGCTCAACTCAGTATTTGGGGACGCTTCTCGATGGATCTCCATAGCTTGTATAGAAAGGAAAAAAATCATGCCTAAAGAAATAAAAACAAACGCAAATGTGATAACAGGGGCTAAAACATAATTGATTCAGATGTACTTGAGCCTAAATAAAATGAGCTATACGTCCAGGTCGGGAACATCATCAACCCCCGTGAAGCAGCCCCGGAATATGTCATATCCTTCGTGGGTCGTTTCCACATCGGGGTTCCCCATGGACCGAGCATACCGAAATTGCCCTTTAGAAAATATGGGGCCGGGATGAATCATCAATGTTAGTTGCCCCAAGTGAGTCACTTGAGGCATTATCTCCTTTTTGAAGGGCCTTAGAACTGGACCCTTCAGGCACACCCGCCGGTTGTTCACCACAGATGGAGGCATATCAACACCCGATAACTCGGGGAATCTGCTCAGACCATCCCTTGAGATCCCCTCAGTTCGAAGATGAACCTCCTCGACCGTCACCGACTCAGCAGTTTTCGAAGCTTTGATGCTTCCCCTCTTCCAAACCACCAGCAGGCATTCGACACCTTCTCTTCTTAGTCTTCCTCTCGTAGTTGTTGGACCACATTAGCAGACAAAACGGTGGGATCGGTCTTTGATTTTCGAGCCTTTCTCTTCCTAGGCTTTGGAGTGTCAGGAGGAGAGGCCCTTCTCCTCTTCTTATCTTTAGTCGGCTTCGGGATCTCCTCTTCCCCAGGTGGAGGCGGCCTCATGACGGCTTTTTTCTCCAAAAACTGTATGAGAAGAAATCAAGTTAAAATGAAGTATTTGACTGGAAAGCATCAAACACAGACAAAGGAACTTACCATGATTTCTGGCCTCCCATCGGCCCTCGGAAAAATTGCGCCACGAGCGCTCAGCATACGAAGAGGTCAAGGCCAGTTGCTGAACCCAGCATGCAAGATTAGGGGCTGCACCAGGAAACCAAGGGGAAGCTGCACCATGAAGAAGAATACAGATGAGAAGAGGTAAGGGAAGCAAAAAAATTAATCAAACGCTATCAGTAAGGCTGTACTTACGCTTCATGTTCGATTATTCGGGGAATGGCATCTTCTCGGTCGAGATTAAGTCAGAGGTCCTAACTCGGACAAACCGGCCCATACATCCTCGGTACTTATCCTTGTCTATGCTCGAGAACAACACCTTTTTGGCCCGGCGTGAAGTCTTATCAATCTGCCTCGATAAAGACAGGGGATGTACAGCTTAATGAGATGATCGAGGGTGAAAGTCATCCCTTCAACCTTGTTCGTGAAGAATCAAAGCAAGATAACAATGCGCCAGAATGAGGGATAGATCTGGCCTAGGGTTATGCGATATTGGCTGTAGAAGTCGATTATGACGGGATGGACGGGACCCAATGTGAAAGGGTAAGTATACACACTTAAGAACCCTTTCACATGAGTGGTAATATCCTCCTCGGGAGTAGGAATCACCACTTCTTTATTTTCCCAGTGGCAATATTTTTTCACCGGATCGAGATCGCCTTCGGATATCGAGCATATGTATCCCGACATGGGATCACATCGGCTAGGAACTAAAGAGGTATTTTCAACTTTAAAGTCGGAAGTAAGTTCGCATGGCCCGGGAATACACTCTTCGATGCGTGGCGCCGATGTTTTGTCACTGGCTGGCCGCGATGAGGAGGCCTTTTCCTTTTGAGGGACGGTTTTTGATGTTTTTTCCATTGTTATATGAGGTTTAAGAAAGAAGAAGGCGGAAATTGTGTTTTAAGAAGAGATTGACGAACGGAAACCGGCAAAGTTGATGAGCTTGAAGGGAGTAGAAGAGATTTTGGAGAGTAAGCCCAAATACAGTGCGCCCTTCTGAAATGTACACTCTCCTCAAGAAATACAAAATAGTAATTTCATTCACCTAGCCATCTAAAACTGTCCATGTTGCCTAAGAATTCATGACCTTCACTTAAAAACTGAACCGTGACCTTGCACATGCCAATCTCAATCCCACACAACACATCACATCTATTATGCCATCATATGAAAAGTACGAGAATCTTATAATCAACTCCGAATCACAAGCAAACTACAAACTCAATTAGCCAGGAACCTTCCATTTGATCTCATCCAAGAGAAAATCACAATACACATGTTCCTCACGCTAGTAGGAAATATACACCTCTAACCGTGGTAGAAATCCCCAAGAGTACTTTGAAATCCATTAGCACACAATCAAGCCGTCATAACTGAATCTCTCTAACTCAACCAAGACACGCGAGTCACCAAACCTAAGGGTACAACTACAAACACTTGTAGAGACTCACCACATCATGAGAACTAAAAGAATCGAGCATACCATTACTCAACTAATCCAACCTACTACCGAACTTCCATATTTCTCTAAGTTCCTTCCGAATTACCCTCAAGTTGACACTCCTCCTCACCATAATACCATGATCCTCAACCAAGACTCACCCCACGAGATCCTAGAATAAAACCACACCGCCCTAAGGCCCATAAGCCATTGTATTCCCTCTTAAGCACCCTAAAAGTACCACAACCGAGACACCCCCTCTGAAGAGACCTTTTGTGAATCTAATGGCATTTTCTTCACCTTCATGATGCTGAAATGTAAAATCCATAATGATCCACAAGTATCGACACCATCCAATGTAATTCTCATATTCTGGCCATATACCAATCTGAAATTCTCAATTGCTACATATAAATCTTTAATCCATCAAAACCTTCTTGGGAGTCATACACTCTGTTCAAATCTCAGTTGCAACGCCCAAACGGCCGAACGACATGTGCCCTAACAGCACGACAATACCCAAAGAAGTAACCCACACCTCTAAACAACCGAGTGAACCCCTACTCCATACACACTGCATCTGTCACGAATAGCAAACACAAATCATTCCATGATTTTCCATATACCCATAAAGTGTAATACAACCTATATCCAGAAATTTCCTTACTCGAGTCATCCTCAAACCAACCTGTGCAAGTAATATCTAATTCACAAGTGTGCCTCTAACCGAAACTAGTACCACATAATAACGTAATCAAATCGTCAATAGTAGACTCCCCCACTTGGCTCAAAGCTATAGAACAAACCACTTGACGACTCATAATTCCATACTCTATTATTGACATTATCCCGCACCGAAATTCAACTCAATCCTTCTTAAGCTTATGTAACACCAACCCTATAATACCTCAAATCATTTGCAAACCTTGTATTCATCCTCGTGACGGTCAGGTTATCTATTACAACTGATCCAACTCAAATCGCAAAAATATAACCCACTGGTAGATAAGAAAGCCTCCACACATCATCATAACGATCACACATCCATAGATTACCCCACAGGTAATAACCCACCTGCCTAGCCTTAAACTAACATCTCGGTATACCCTTTCATAACCACCACTACTACGCAATCACCTACTCTTCATGAGTCAGAACTCTTGAACAAGACATGAGAATCTAATTCGTTCCACAATTAAACAACATGAAATATCATTCAACACACTCATAACTCGAGACGTACGACTCATTAAGACAGAAATCAAGCACCCATTAGCCCTTTCTACATCTCAGGAAAAATCTTCTCATCACATTCAAACCATTTGAACACGTCCCGCAGCCACATATTACTCATCACATAGCCATCCAACCACTCATCAAGCCACAATTCCACTAATAGGGACACTACCGGACTTATAAGTCAGACAACTGAAATCCCTGTGACCACGCTACAGTAAAAACACGGTCTTAAGTTCTACAGACTAGCCCATCATCAGCACACTGACATCACATCTCGCACCTCATCCTTGGAATCACAAGCCCGTGATGCGCAGTTGATACCGAGCGATGTATGGAAGGAGTTCAAGAGTTATGTTTCAAACTAAATCAATTCCGCATGATAAGGAAGGAAAGATGGGAAATTATCCTAACTGCCCTGAAGCCTCTCTAAGATAGGTATGGTCGTCATCATACTGATCCGCAAAACACTACTAGACACTTGCTCATGACTCATAGAACGTATGAACCTAGAGCTCCGATACCAGCTTGTCACGACCCAAAAACCAAAGCGTCGTGATGGCATCTAAACTGAACTGCTAGGTAAACCAATAAAAAATAAAACACAATATAATAATACTGATGTGAGTCAAAGATGAGATAACTTAATTTTTATACAACTCCCTAGGGGCCGGTAGTACAAGTCATAAGCTCCTAAGATATAGAGTTTACAAAGATGGTTTAAAATAAATACACCACATGTTTGAAATATACAAGAACATATCTGAAATACTAAATCTACCAAGATCAAGAGGCAGCAATGACTGGAACGCAGGTACATTTTCAGATCCAGCTCCCGCCGTACGCAACAACATCAACATCCAACATCTGCACGTAAGGTGAAGAAGTGTAGTATGAGTACAACCGACCCCATGTACTCAATAAATAACAAACCTAACCTTAGATTGAAAGTAGTGAAGAGCTAGGACAAGGGTCAGAGTCCAACTCCAATAACCAAGAATAGTTCATAACAATGTAATAAAGATGGTACAAGAAATAACTCAGCTCATTCACAGTTACGGAAAATAGGCATGTTTTTCAAGTATAATAGTAGATCCCAAATCTTTCACCAAAAACCCCAACAGATAGATGAGAAAGTTTGAAAATTGTGATTTTCCTTAAATAACTTTCAACAATAAATAAGATATTTTATTTTCAGATAGCATGAGGAAAAACATCTCTATGCCTACATGTCAATATACTGGTAAAATCATGAATGTCACCTAAAACAGGGTAGCATAAGGAAATGCATCTCTATGCATGTATTTCAAGTACGCATGTCAAATGCTATGCATATCAATGATGAACTCATGTACTCATACTCTAAGAGTACTCAATCATTCAGTACTGTACGGGGTAGGTCCAACCCAGAGAAGATCCATTCCTCAATATAAATAGCAACTGATAGTCAGTCACTTAGTAATTTATAGGCCAATTCAGCCCAGGGAACTCCATCCCAAAATAAAAGTACAACTCCATGCCCAAGGAACTCCATCCCAAATATGAATGTATTGGGCAACTCCATGCCTAGATAACTTCATCCCAAATATAATATCCAATATGCTCATCGGGTGTGCAGACTCTGGAGGGGCTCCTTCAGCCTAAGGGATATAATAATCTAGATCCAAGCATAAGTAAATAAAAACATAATGCGGCGTGCAGTCCAATCCCTTATTTATCACTCAATCAGGCCATCAGCCTCACTTAGTCACTAGTCTTTCCAGTCTCTCGGGCTCACAATGCTCATGCTAAGAAGCCCTAATAAATGATACAGGGTGTGACAATATACGATAACAGAGACTGAGATGTGATATGTAATGATGGATGCAACTGAGTACATAAATGCAATTAAGCACATAACTCGACAGCAAAGAACGATCACTGTGGGTCCCAATCGTACCAACATATAGCCTAAACATGATTTCTAGCATAAATTACAGCTCAATTACTCTAACACATAGAGTACAATAAAAATGTTCAGATAAGATACCAACATAGTTCCACAGAATAGACTAAATAACAACTCACATGGTGCACACGCACACGCTCGTCACCTCGCAAGCGCGTCACCTCAACATCAATCACATAACATGTAATTCGGGGTTTCATACCCTCAACACCAAGTTTAGAAGTTTTACTTTCCTCGAACAAGCCAAATCTAATACAGAGAAATCCAAGTGATGCTCCAAAAATTCCATACCGCGCATAACAGCCTCCAAATGACTTGAAACTAGCCGAAAGCAACTCAAATACAATAATTAATGCTAAAAGAAACAAACTCAATTAATAAAGGTCGATCTTTAATCAAAATCCCAAAACCAACCCAAAAGTCCAACCCGGGCTCGTGCCTCGGAACTCGACGAAACTTATTAAATCTGACAACCCATTCCGTTACGAGTTCAATCATACTAGTTTCACTCAAATCTGACTCTGATTCGATTTTCAAAACTCAAAAATTTACTCTATGAAACTTTAGGCAAAAACCACCAATTTCTCTTTGAAATCATCAACCAAATGCCAAAATGAGAATAGATTCATGAAATATAATCAGAACCGAGTATAAAATACTTACCTCAATCATTGTGATGAAATTTGCCTCCAAAATAGCTTCACCCCGATCCACAAATATCAAAATATGTTAAAAGAACCAAAAACCTCGATTTTATAGCTTTTGCCCCGAAATTGCGCATATGCGGTCACATTGTCGCATCTCCGACCACCACTTATGCAGTAACAATCTTACTTCTGCGAGAACCCAAGGACCTATTTGGCATCACATCTGCGAAATAACATTTCGCATCTGCGCGACAGCATATGTGGCACTACGTCGCACCTGCAAACTTCCTTGCCACTGCGACTCAACGCACTACTTCTGTGTTTCCATGGGTGCGTCCCATACCTCATGTCTGCGGAACCTTGCTCCAGCTCCACATCCGCTCCTATGTATCCTTGTCTCTTCTGCGACCATCACATCTACGCAAATTCAACCGCTGGTGCGCAACACCACTACCAAAAACTACCAGCAACCAAATAAGAATGAGAAATGGTCTGAACCTCGTCCTGAACTTATCCGGGGCCCTTGGGACCCCGTACAAATATACTAACAATTCCCATAACATAATATGGACCTACTCGAGGCCTAAATTAACACATAACAACATCGAAATGATAAACCACACCTCAATTCAAACTTGAATGAATTTTAAATTTCCAACTTCCAAAACTCGCGCCGAACCATATCAAATCAATCCGGAATGAACTCAAATTTTGCACACAAGTCCCAAATGACATAACGAAGCTATTACGATTCCCGGAACCCAAATCGGAATCCGACACCATCAAAGTCAACTCCCGGTCAAACTCATGAACTTTTCAAACCTTCAAATTTCCAACTTTTGCCAATTAGCACCGAATCCTTCTAGAAATATTCAAATGCAAATCCCGGCACACGCTCAAGTCCAGAATCACCATTCGGATATAATGGAGCCCTCAAAACTACGTTTCAGGGTCAAATTCACAAAAAGTCAAAGTTGGTCAACTCTTACAACTTAAAGCTTCAATCATGAAATTCATTCTTCCAAATCGATTCCAATTAACCTGAAAACCAAAACCGATGTTTCACACAAGTCACAATGCATCATACGGAGATACTCATGCCCTCAAACTACTGAGCGAAGTTTAAATTCTCGAAATGACTGATCGGGTCGTCACACAATTACTGGATTAATATGAATATCGAAATTTTCTAATTTATGAACTAGAAAATGATATACCTTACTATTTGTTGCATATCCTATGAATTCGGAATCAACAGTTTTTGGTCAAAGTTTTACTCTTTTGACTTTAGGAACTTGCGATTAATCTAAACATCCACACACAATTAAATATTTTAAGTTGGGTTTTCTTCCTTTCCATTTTTCATATGACATGGATTAGGGTTTTTTATGGGGAACTCGATTGAGTATTCGGTTAGCTGTAAGAATAGATTTCCCCCACAAGTTCTGGTGTAAACCAGAACTTATCGACAAGGTGTTCATCATCTTCTTTAACATTCTATTCTTTCTTTCTGCAATTCTATTAGACTGCTGTGAGTAAGGGGCAATTTTCTGGTGAATAATGTCATATTCCAAACATCTTTCTTCAAAAGGAGATTAATATTTGCCGCCCCGATCACTTATTATTATTTGGATCTTTTTGTTTAGTTGCGTCTAAACTTCATGTTCGTATTGATTTAATGCATTAATTGATTAATCTTTACTATTAAGTGTGTAAATATAGAAATATCTAGTATTATTGTCAATAAAAGTTATGAAATATTTTTTTTAAACGTGGGATGATATTTACTTCATGTCACAAATATCCCTGTGAATTAAGTCTAAAGGATTTGAATTCCTTTCAATTGACTTATGAGGATGTTTAGCATACTTAGATTCCACACATATTTGACAATTGAATTATCGCATTCAAATTTAGGAATACTTCCAAGTTAACCATTTTTTTTATAGTTTTGAAGTTGACGTGACCTAAACGTGCATGCCATAAATTATTTGACTCATGTAAGTAAGAAAAAGCTTGAACTTTATTGATATCTATAGCTATTACATTTAACTTGAAAAGGCTCTCAATAAAGTAACATTTTCCTACATACACATTCTTACTTATTACAATATTTTTAGAAATAAACTCATACTTAAATTTATTCTTGATAAAAAGTGTAACAGAGACCAAATTCTTGTGAATTTCAGGAACATGGAGAATATTTTTAGGGTCACAACTTTGTCTGAAGTCATATTTAAAGATATCTTTCCAACTCCTTTAATTTTGGCAATTGCAGAGTTTCCTATAAAGATAGTCTCGTCAAGCCCTGCGGGAAAAAGACGCAAATAACTCTTTGTTATCACAAACATAATGAGTAGCTCCAAAATGAATCCATCACTCCTTGAAATTTCCTATCAAGTGGCATTCAAATAGCATGGCACATATGTCCTCCATTTCCTCGTTCTTTTCAACCATATTTGTTTGACTCTTCTTCTTGTCCTTTTTTGGTGCACGGCAGTTCACAATCGTATGTCCAACCTTTCCACAGTTGTGGCTTACCTTTGAACTTCTTGTTGCTCGGGTAATTATTTGCTCCAGACGACTTCTTTCTCTTTTGTTGATTGTAGAAGCTTACTTAATATTTGCTCCCACTATTATCGAGTTTCCACGGGACTTCTTTTCAGTAGCCTTGTTGTCCTCTTCAATCTACTGACGAACAATATAGTCTTCAAGTGAAGTCAGAATACTTCCATGCCTCTATGACCACATATCTCTCATTGTCAGGAGTTTCTTCTGCCAAGACTAGAACGTCCTCATTGATAATTCACTATAAACTCATCATGGTCATATAGAGGAACATCTTCTTCTGCCAAAGCTTAAAATTTGTGCCGAAAATTTTTCCATACTTTTCTGCCAGTGCAGGCATTATGCGACTTAAAGACGCCGTAGTCGTTACAACATTATTTGTCGCATCATAGTCATTATGACAGAACTATTTTGTTGTTCCATATTTATTTTTATTTTTCTGTAAAAGAAATTGGCACAACTAAATTAGTAAGTCGGTGAAGTTTTTATTACTTCATACATAATATAAACTTGGAGGGGAAAATTCGTTGATTTAATCTCCAAAAATGGAAGTAGAAAATCACAAGAGATTTTAATCTTCCAAAACAAAATATAAGATGAACATATAATACAAATTAAATTAAATTTCTTAAGCTGGTTAATAATCCATGTTCGAAAATAGTTTCTGCAGAAACAGGAACAAAAATTGAACCAGAAGAATTAAAAGTTCCGAGCCCAAAAGAGCACTGTATTTCTTTAAGGAATTTAATCCCCTCACTGTTGCACAAGGTTATTGGATTAATTCCTTCTAGGATAGAGCGGGACAACTATTCTGTAATTGCGGCAATGGAAATTACATGACTTCGTCGAACTCAACAAACGACAATAAACCACACTGATGCTTACCTTTTGCTTTGATAACTAATGCAGTAATGCAAATAAAAGAGGGGAGAATATATGTAGATTTTTTGTTGTTCAGTGTCAGAAAAATGAGGCTAATCAGTTGTATTTATAGCGAACAATTTGGGTTACAACAGGTGCTAAGATACCTTGTTCGTTTGAGAATGTGTCTGTTTGCCAGAATTAAATTTCTATTAACCGTGAATTTTAAATTTAATTAAAACACTCCGCGAAAAGTATTAGAAAAAGAAAATAAATAACGGAAAATAGAATTGGTCCAAAATTTTTATCTATCAATTGATCAAATCCAAATTCAAAGCCAACCCGAACGAGCGACAATGGTGGTGCGAGGCACCACTTCTTCTCTAACTCTTTTAAAAATTAGAAGATGTGTTTCTCTTTATAAGCACAAGAATTTTCTTTCTATCTTTCGATGTAAGACAAAGTGCCTTAGTAAAATTAACACTTCAAACTTTTCGTTTCCTTCATTTCCCATTTACTCCTCTTGATTTTATTAGATAAAACCCAACAGCTTTTTACTTACTTTTTCAACATACATTGGGTTCATGATAAAGAGTGATTGTGCCCGCCAAATACAATCCATTAGTTCATTATACATGTTGGAAATATAGAGAAGGTTACATAAACTCATTGTCAAGCAACTCATGAAATTAGCTCAAGGCCACAAAGTTTTCTTGCATTCAAAACTAAAAAGGTACATAAAATCAGTAATGACGGATCTAAATTACGGATGTGCGGAAACGCCTACTACATTTAACATTACTTTATGTAACCGTTAAATAATATTTTTAGATATATATTAATTGTATTAATTCCACACCTAGTATGTAATAAAGAACTAGCTCACTTGATTTGATATCATGAATCGCTAATGATTTTTAAATTATTTTTCTTGGATTTATTGAATGGTCTTAATTCAAAATCTTGTATGTGGAAAAAGCAATAAACAAATGCCAAATTTGTAGTAATATGAACATGAATTTACGGAACATGCTAGTATACGCCCCAGCCGTTTTGGTATCACCTATTTTGTCTCTTGCAAACATTTGTAGAGCATAGAAATTAAAGATTAGTAATGATCCATAATCTATTAAGATCGTGATGGAGTCGGACACCATCGTTAGGCAATTCAATTATTAATTAGTTGAAATAAATTCCTGTTTTAACATTTTGAAAATTATTATCTTTAACTTATTGTGTAATAACTAAACAAAATCTGTTAAGTAAATATGACAGTTTAATATTCTATTTTCTTATAAAATACATCCCATACACCTCCCAGAACCCGGTGTCACAAGTGCATGAGCACTTTCTGAGAATTTTACCATTTCTACAAAGCTTGTTCGAAATACAATTGGACAAGGAAATTAAAATAATGTAATTGCCACGACCCAAAATCCATAAGGTAGTGATGGCGCCGGACACCATTGTCAGGCAAGCCAATCAATTAATTAATTAAAATTATTTCCTGTTTTTAGCATTTATGAAAACCATTACCTTTCACTTATTACATAATAACTAAATAGAATCCGTTAAGTAAATACAATGGTTTAAATAGTCCTATTTTAGCAAATATATCCCAACACATCCCAGAACCCGGTGACACAAGTACATGAGTAATTTCTAAGAATTTTTCAATTTCTACAAAGCTTGTCCGAAATACAAGTGGACAAGGAAATTAAAAATAATGTAATACAGTATGAGGGAGACTCTGTCAGTTGCGGGTCACCTCCGGATGATGCAGCTCGCCTAAGTCTCCTAATCCGCCACATCGCTATGAAAGTACCTGTGCAATAAAAATGCACAGCAAGTGTAGCATGAGTACGAAAACAACGTGTACTCAGTAAGTCACAATAACCCTATCTAGTCTTCTTTAGATATTCAATTACGATTTCGATTATATTAGCAGTCTAATATTACAGGCAGGATCACAGGTACAACATGTAAGAATGCTAGTGGGTCCTAGACTACCCGGACATGGCATAATAGTAGCTACGCCCGGACTCCCGTCACCTCGTGCTTACGTAGCCCCCGAAGATAATAGCACATACTTAATTTGTTCACCTAGGGGGACAATTCCCCCTCACAAAGTTAGAAAGGAGACTTACCTTGCTCCGAAATTCCATAACCGGCTTCCAAGCCCTTCCGACGTCTCCAATGGACGAACAACGCCCCAAAACTATCCAAATAACGACAACCCAATGAAAATATACTATAATATTTGCAACAATTCCAAATTATATAATTTCGCAACCCCGCTCTGTGAATTGACAAAAGTGCCCCCAGGCCCATGTGCCCGGAATCCAAAATTTCTCGAAGATATATTCTACCCATAGCTTTATTAGTTCAAATATATAATTTACTCTAAATTCCATGCTCAAATTCGTGGTAGAAACCCAAAATACCATTTCTAGGTTTTCTTCAATATTTTCCAAATTTTTCCACAATTTCATGTATAATTCCATGCAATAACCTTGTATTTAACATAGAAACATGAAGGAATTACTTACCTTGTGATCCTTGACGAAAACTCTCTCTTGAAGCCCCTCAAAATCGTCAAAACCAAAAGAAAATGGAAGGAAATGGCCAACAATCTCGGTTTTAAAACATTCTACCCAGGCCATTTTTCACACCTGCGATCCAATTCTCGCGCCTGCGATTCCGCAGGTGCGACCAAACCTCCGCACATGCGGCTTTTCCTCAGCTCAAGCCAACTTCGCACTTGCGCCCCAAAGCCCGCATCTACGACTTCGCAGGTGCGGAAATATCATCGCACCTGCGCTCCCAGCCAGACCACCACTTCTTCGAACCTGCGGCGCCATAGCCGCACCTGCGGCCAAAGCCTCGCAGGTGCGGTCACACCAGATGACAGCAATTCCAGCTCCTCTTCTAACTTCAAATATTAATCTGTTAACCACCCGAAATCCACCCGAGGCCCCCGGGACCCCGTCCAATTATACCAACTTGTTCCAAAACATAATGCGTACTTGCTCGAGGCCTCAAATAACATCAAACAACATCGAAACCACGAATTGCACCGAAATCCCAACTTTATGAAATTAGAAATTTCCAACTTCTACATCCGACGCCGAAACATATCAAATCACGTCCGATTAGCCCAAAATTTTGTACACAAGTCATATTCGACATTACAAACCTGCTCCAACTTTCGGAATCGCATCTAACCCCGATATCAAAATTTTCACTTTCGGTCTTATTTCTCGAAAACCTTCAAATTTTATCTTTAGCCAAATGACTTCAAAATAACCTACGGACATCCGAATTCACTTCTGATCGCGCTCCCAACTCCAGAATCACCATACGTAGCTATTCCCAGGCTCGGAATCCTAAACGGACATCAATAACATTGAAATGCCTTATAGCCCAAGTTTATGAAATTCTTCTAAAATGATATCTTCCATAATATGCATCGAAACGCTCCCGGGTTATCCAAAGCCCGATCCGGACATACGCCCAAGTCCGAAATCATCATACGAACCTGCAGGAACCTTCAAATCCTAATTCATAGGTCGTTTTCTCAAAATTCCAATCTTAGTCAATTTCTCCAACTTAAGGCTTCTAAAGTGGGAATTTCTTTCCAAACCAACTCTAAACTTTCCGAAATTTAATTCCAACCGCACCTATAAGTCATAATGCCTGAAATGGAGCTTCTCACAACTTCAAACCGCTGAACGATGCGCTAGAGCTCAAAACGACCGGTCGGGTCATTACAGTAATACAATACGAGGAAGACTCTGTCACCTGCGGATCGCCTCCGGATGATGCAGCTCCCCTAAGTCTCCAAACCAGCCACATCTTAAGAAGGTACCTGTTCAATAAAAATGCACAGCAAGTGTAGCATGAGTACGAAAAGAACGTGTAGTCAGTAAGTATCCCACCTAACCCCGGAGAGGTAGTGACGAGAGGTCGAATTAGACACTTGGTAGAAGTCAATTTAGTATAATCAAGTATGACACTAAGCATGAATATCATAGGCAGTTTATTTAAATCAGCAATAAATAATATCAACTCCTTCCACATTTAACACTTTATATCTTCGCATTTCAGTTGGCAATTTAAATAATAATCAGGGATAAGAAGCATCAGACTTATTTCACATCAATTATGCTTCTTCTTAACTGGCCATTAAAGACTTCCTTAGGCCGATAAACATGTATAAATCACAGAAAATACGCAACAATTATCATGCACAAGCAATGCCGAGGGTCGAACGGCGCGGACCAACAATAATAAATTGTGCACTGCCGAAGGGTCGAACGGCTCCAACCATAGTTGCATCTATTTTTCCCTGCTCGCGAATCGATCATGCGACGCAGTCAACATAAAAAAATAAGGCTAGCCTGCTCACGAATCATACCTGCGACTCGGGTGCTCATATGTACACATATTCACATAATAAATCCGTATTTTTATCAAGAAAGCAGTTTCTCAGGAAAGTGGTAAAATTATTCTTAAGGAACATGAAATATAGCTTTTAAATCTTTGTTTTAAAACTCATTTTCCAATTATCCACGGAGGAAATCAATTCTCTTTCTAGGTGATTAAGAAAATGAACTCTAGTCTTCTTAGACATTCAATTACTATTTCGATCGTATTAGCGGTCTAATATTACTGGCAAGATCACAAGTACAACAAGTAAGGCATGCTAGTGGGTCCTAGACTACCCGGACATGGAATAATAGTAGCTACACACGGACTCCCGTCACCTCGTGCGTACGTAGCCCCCGCCCCCCCAGATAATAACACATATTTAATTAATTCACATAGGAGGACAATTCCCCCTCACAAAGTTAGAAAGGAGACTTACCTCCCTCCGAAATTCCATAACCGGCTTCCAAGTCCTTCCGACGACTCCAATGGATGAACAACGCCCCAAAACTACCAAATAACGGGCAAAGCAATGAAAATTAATTCTTATACTCGTTAAAAATTTAGATTATATAAAAACCTAACTCCGCTCAAAAATTTGACCAAAATGCCCTCGGGCCTACGTGCCCGGATTCCGAAATTTCTAGAAGATAAATTCTACCCGTAGCTTTACTAACTCAAATATACAATTTACTCTAATTTTCATGCTCAAATTCGTGGCTAAAAATCCAAGTACAAATTTCTTGGTTTTCTTCAAAAATTTCCCAATTTTTTCAACAATTTTCATGTTTTAATCCATGCATATACCTTGTATTTAACTTGAGATGAGTGGGAATAACTTACCTTGTGATCCTTGATGAAAACCCACTCTTGAAGCTCCTCAAAATCGCCCATGCCAAATGAAATTAGGAGAAAATGAGCCAAGATCCTCGTTTTAAAACATTCTGCCTAGGCCGATTTTCGCACATGCGATCCAGTCTTCGCACATGCGTTTCCGCAGGTGCGCCCAAGAGCCCGCACCTGCGGCTTCCTTCTCCTCCAGCCGGACCCGCACCTGCAACCCATTTCCCGCATCTGCGCCTTCGTAAGTGCGAAAATTTCATCGCACCTGTGCTCCCAGCCGAGCCAGCAAATCTTCGCACCTGCGGCCAAATACTCGCAGGTGCGATCACACCAGACACCAGCAGCCCAGCTCCTCTTCTAACTTCAAATTTGATCTGTTAACCACCCGGAATCCACCCGAGGCCCCTGGGACCCCGTCCAATCACACGACCCAGTCCGATAATATCCCACGGACTTGCTCGAGGCCTCAAATCACATCAAACAACGCCGAAATCACGAATCGCACTCAAACTTTATGAACTTTGAAATTTAAAACTTCCACATTCGATGCTGAAACCTACCAAATCACGTTTGATTGACCTCAAATTTTGCACACAAGTCATATTTGACATTACGGACCTGCTCCAACTTTCGGAATCGCATTCTGACCCCGATATCAAAAAGTCAAACTCTCGGTCAAACTTCTCAAAAACCTTCAAATTTCTCTATCTTTAGCCAAATGACTTCATAATGACCTACGGACCTCCGAATTCACTTCCGATCGCGCTCCCAACTCCAAAATCACCATACGGATCTATTCCCAAACTCGAAATCCCAAACGAACATCTATAACACTGAAATGCCTTACCGCCCAAACTTATAAAATTCTTCTAAAATGCTATCTTCGAGAATATACGTCGAAACACTCCCGGGTTATCCAAAGGTCGATTCAGACATACACCTAAGTCCGAAATCATCATACGAACCTGCTGGAACCTTCAAATCCTAATTCGGAGGTCGTTTACTCAAAATTCCAATCTTAGTTGATTTCTCCAACTTAAGGCTTCTGAAATGAAAATTTTCTTTCCAAATTAACTCTAAACTTCCCGAAATTCAATTCCGACCACACCTACAAGTCATAATACCTTAAATGGAGTTTCTCATGACTTCAAACTGCTGAACGACGTGTTAGAGCTCGAAATGACCGGTCGGGTCGTTACAAGCAGTTTGACTTTCATAGTGCTGTGTCTTAGGATCCGACAAATCATAATTGGAACCAACCCAAACATGAAATGCTAACTGCATAGGCGGATACAATTTCTAAAATTGGGTACACTACCAGAAAAATGAGAAAACAAAAGTATTAAGTGGAAATTGATCTGTTAAGACCCAAGTTTTCCTCTGTATGATATTGTGACGGCACCTAGTCTCTACGATTAGGTAAGCCTAAGACTTACTAAATAAATTGAAAGAAATTAACGAATAGAAATATTAAGCAGAACTGGATATTTCTAATTGAACTCAACATTTACAACATGAAAGAACATCCCAAAACCTATAGTACAAGTCATAAGCTTTACTGACTTTACTAGAAGAACCCTAAACACAACTGTTCGAAATGGAGTTTAAACAGTACAAGTACAAGATCATAAGGTGACTTTGAGGCCTGCGAACATGACGACAAGTTTACCTTGTGTCACGAGCCAAATTACCCTCTGTTGGGTATCGTGATGGCACCTAGTCTTAAGGAATAGGTAAGCCTAACACTAACTGAAATAACAACAATAGTTAAACTAATATATGACAATTTAAAAATATAAATCTCTATACAATTTTGCAATCCCAAAACCGGTAGTAAAAGTCATAAGTTCTATTTAGTATGCTAGAAAAACCTCTAAATACAATTGGTTCGAAACAAGGATAAACAGTGTAAATACAACACCCGAAGGTGACTCCGAAGCCTGTGAATGCAGCAACAGGTTTACCTTGAGTCTCAACAACAAAGTGCGCACAACAAAGAAGCGATCGACTGACTCCGACAAACCTGGATCTGCACAAAAATGTGGAGAAGTGTAGTATTAGTACACCACCAAGTATCAAGACTAACCTCATTGGAATAGTGACAAGGAACATTCAAGACACCTACTATAGTAAATAACCTAAGCGAGTATCAGTGTAGAACTAACAGAATACGATTGTATTGGTAAAAAAGAGTTTCACACGTAAGCCAGCTTTTGACAACTCAGCCAGTCACGTGGACACAGGAAAACACGACAGCTGGATGTGATTCTTTGAAGAGGTACGATACAAAGAAGCACGGTTCAGTAAACCCACGAACTTATCAACCACGGGAAACTCAACTTGATCAAAATGGGAGAGAGGCACAATCAGAACGAATCTAGACAAAGCTACAGGCAGATTCAAGGACCTACAATTGATTACTCGAACATTATGTAACCGAACCCCGATTACTGTCATCCTTTGTAACGCCTCATTAATGTCATAATTAGTCATTAATGATTAACCATAGGAAGAGTCGTACGTTATAAGAATCTCCTGTATAAGGAAGGGGAATACAACTTGTAAAGGCATCTGATTCTCGAATACAATCAACTTCGATTTTCTATATTTCTGCAATATTGTCTATTATTCATTTTTCTCCATTACCTTGATTATCAGTAACCCGTATTCATCTTAAAAAATAAGCTTTAGTCAAAGGGTCTAATTCTTTGGTTAAACAAATTGGTTCTGTTACCGGGAAACTGATAATCTTTGTTTACTTTTCAAGTGATATCCTTTGAATTATGTCAAACTCCAACGACAACAACCAGAAAAGGAGTGGAACCCTAGTTCCATCGCCTTTAGGAACCCCACGTTGTTCGAGGGAACAATCCCCAGAAAGATCCAATAACAACAATGGTGATAATGATCAAACTGTGGAACAAGATCGTGTAAAGAATTTGATTGCAGAGTATGTGAGCCAAGCTTTGCAAGAATTTGTGAAAGGATTACCGGCAACGTTACCTACACTAGCGAAGCCACCCCCCAATAACACCATCACTATGGAAAATTCTCTATCTGTGTTGGAAAACTCAGGAAAAGGAGATACTCCTAATGAATCTCTCGAAATGAGACCAGGTATATCTAATAACTCAGAATTACAAAATTTATTGCTAACCATGCAGAAACAGATGAAGGAGAAGAACGATTGCATCGAACAAATTCCTGGAGTACCACATATCATCAAAAGCATCGATGTTGATAGATATTCTCAACAACCGTGGAAGCCAAGTGCGGCACCCTTGCCTATACCCAAGAAGTTTAAAATGCCTGACGTTCCCAAATATGATAGAACAACTGAACCACGCGACCATGTGACTTATTTCACTACTGGGGTAAGAGGCAAAGACTTAACGAAACAAGAGATTGAATCAGTCCTTGTCAAAAAATTTGGGGAAACACTTACCAAAGGGGCCCTAACCTGGTATTCTCTTCTCCCTTAAAATTCGATTGACTCTTTTGCTGAGCTTGCAGATTCGTTTATAAAAGCACACTCTGGTGCAAAAAAAGTTGAGAAGAGAATGGAAGACATATTCAAAATAAAACAAGGAGACACGGAACTACTCTGTGAGTTTGTAGACAGGTTTCAACGAGAAAGAACGTAGTTACCCAGGGTGCCTGATAATTTGGCAGCCATGGCATTTGCAAGCAACCTGAACGATAAAAGCTGAAGCCCACGAGACGACTTAAGGAGAGTCTAAGAGAATTCCCCGCTACAACGTGGAACGATGTATATAACAGGTACAGTACTAAACTCAGAATAGAAGAAGATATCATTGCTCGTTCGAGAGATGAAGATCATTCCAGATCCAGACGTCCTGAATCAGATAGAAGATCAGGTAAAAACAGGTACGATCCTTACTTAGGACCCTCGGGACGCGATATCCGCCCCAGGTTCGAAAACACTAGGTCGGACTATAGACCACAAGGAAGAGACGTAGTCTCATCCTCGTCTAGATCCAGAAAAGATCGAGATGAACGACCTAGAGGTAGTACTCAAATTGGGGATCATACCTTTAATGTAAGTACTACTGAACTTGTCTCAATATTGAGGAACATGGGAGACAAGGTTAAGTGGCCCAAAGAGATGCGGTCAAATCCAAGTAGAAGAAACCCAGATCACTGGTGTGAATTTCACAACGATCATGGGCACAAAACTGCGGATTGCAGATTTTTACAAGGTGAAGTAGAAAATTTGTTAAAACAGAGCTATTTAACAGAATTGTTTAGTGACAAAGGTAAACAAGAGTATATGAGGAACAGGCAGGAGCCCCCAAAGCCTCCTTCTCCAAAACGAACCGTTAACGTAATAAACAGGGGTGAAGAAGTAAACGGAGTGGTTTGCAAAACAACCAAAAAGTTCACAATTACACTTGGGAAACGGGCTCGTGGAGAAGACGATATAACCTTCGATGATGCACATATCAGCGGATTAATGCTTTCGCACAACGATGCTCTGGTAATATCTTTGCTTATTCATGACACTAACGTAAAAAGAATTTTGATTGATCCAGGCAGTTCAGTCAAATATCATTTTGCTGTCGTGGAAGAAATGCTACTGGGGAATCAAGTAATCCCAAAAGCACGAGCCATATCATGGTTTGATAACTCTACGGTTATAACAAAAGGATAAATTGAGCTTAGCACTTATGCTGAGGAGGTGATCAAAAGTGCCAGGTTCCAAGTCATAGATACTGACATGGCTTATAACGTGATCATTGGAAGGCCGTGGATCCACGACATGAAAGCGATACCCTCCATGTTGCATCAGGTAATTAAATTCCCCTCTGAATGGGGGATTCAACAAATCAAAGGCGATCAGCAAACCACAAGAAATATAAACTCTGTGGTACACTACAACAAGAAAATAGAGGTGGAACAATTACGAGATAAGGAAATATCCCAAGCAGGTAACACCGCCCAAACATGCATGGAAGAAATTACTACCCAAATAGGTACGGGAGGTATTATTGCTGAAACAGGTACGAAAGAAAATAATTATGAGAAGGAGAGTCACGAAGGTGTACTATACCACACAGATGCAGATTCTAGACCGGACGTCATTCATGAACCGGAGGAAGATGAGCATATCAAAACAACTACGGAGGAGCTCGAAGCTGTTCCGTTATCTGAACAAAAGCCTGAGCAGAAAGTGTATATATGCACGAGACTAGGCCCCGCTTGAAAAGGTAAGTTAATTGATTATTTAAAGTCTAACACAGACTACTTTGCGTGGTCCCACTCAGATATGACAGGCATCCCACCAGAAGTGATGACTCATAAACTAAATGAAGATCTATCATTCGTACCTGTTAAGAAGAAGAAAATAAAGCAAGGACCATTCAAGAACCAAGTGATCAACGAAGAGGTACAGAAACTCTTGAAGATTGGTTCGATACGAGAGGTAACGTACCCTAACTGGTTAGCAAACACCGTGGTAGTACCTAAAAAGAATGG